>SADC01000612.1:37624-79166 GCA_004194705.1 Ditylenchus dipsaci | reverse complement strand
TACATCCAAGGGAGGATTGCTGATGGCTGTTTGTGCTAGACGATGGCCCAAACTATTTCGTGTTTTATCGCCAGCGCCGGGTAAGACTTTTTCATCTCGATATGGACAAGCTATTATCACAACAAATATAGTACAAACTTTCAGAGTCTATGATATGCTTCATGTAAGTCAAACAGAGAATTCAGAAAAGAGTTTGGAAACGTTTCAAAAGAACGCGATTTTCACAACATTTTCAAGTAATAATTGCCGTAATACAGTCAATTCTCGTTATGCTAGAACCCCAAAAGTTCGTTCCCGCCTAGGGTCTGAAACTTTTCAGTTCAATTTCTACCGTAAAGACCTGCAGCTCTCGAGTATAGCGGAACCTTTTTTTCAAAAATAGTCTGTCACTATACGGTTTTTACGGAAAAACTTTACAAAAATTGAGGTAAATAAGTGTTTTACCCTAGGCGGAAACGGATTTTTGGGAGTTCCACTATAACTGGAGTCGAATGTCGTCGCTAAACAGTAGCATTGATTTTTTTTTCGGTTTTTCAGTTACTCGCCTCTCCACAACATTCAGTCAATGAATGAAGAGTGGCCGTCGATGCTACTCTTGGCTGGTGCTCTTGATATCCGTGTTAAATCATGGCAAACCCTCAAGTACATTGCTACTCTCCATGAACATTTGAGAAATAGCAAGCATTTCAACAAAAAATATAGTATTAGCTAAAATATTTACGACCGTGGACACTTCGATGGATGTGATGAACAAACAACTATTCTCAAATTTATTCAAAAAGAGCTAGATTTAAAGTATGTAGAGTAGTTATCCTGTTTAATTTAAATCGTATTTTCTGTTTTTGACAATAGTTCTTTATAAACTCCTTACAAAATAACGTTTCAGCTGCTTAGCAAACTTTCAGCTGCTTACCAACTTACAAAAAAATATTTCAACGGAATCTTAAATAGACTGTGATTGCAAAATATACTACAAGTGAACCTCTTTACATTTGAACCTCTTCTAAACAGACTCCTTGATTAAACCGGCACCCTGAGTGCGCCCCGTGTATTAATATCACCTAAATTGACACTCACCGTATTTCCTCTAATAGAAGACCCGGGTGTTATATTTTTCAACCTCTTTCTAGGGGGCTGTTATATTAGAGGGGGTGTTATAATCGAGGAGAGGTGTTCAATATTTCAACCATGTCGCGCCAAAGGCGCCGGGTTTTTTTGGACAATACTTTTTTTTTGGCGCAAAAAACACCTTTTTTGGCGCAAATTTTTGTTTTGCGAAATTAGATTGAAAATTTTATTTTTTTCAAAAGTTTTTACATCATCAATCTAGCCCTGCTTTTTCTAGTTTCTGATGAGGTATCATATTGCATCATCTTTTAAAAATGTGAGACAAAAAGGTAAAAGTATGAAGCAAATTAGAGTAACAATTTGATTCATACTTTTACCTTTTTGTTCACATTTTTTAAAGATAATGCAATTAATGGTACCTTATTCTCTCTATTAGAGGGGGTCTTATAATAGAGGAAATACGGTACTTTAATAAAAGGTTTGGTTAGGTATGAAAAAGTCATTGAATCGATGAGAAAATCAGTTTAATAGTACCAATATACAGTCGAGTGTTGCTAATACGGCACCCATGAATACGGCGCCTATCCTCGCCTACCCTAGCCTATAAAAAAGAGACAATTCATCCTCGCCTGTGAAAAAGGTACGATTCATCTTCACTTGTGGGAAAGGGACGATTCATTCTGGAATTCTGGAAATCATTGTATCCTACCGAGAATATTGCCTGGAACACGGTTTGACTACCTTAAGCCCAAAAATCCACATACTGCTACCCATTTGTACACTTAGTAGTAAATCAGAGGTACTACTCAGGTAATATTGCTTAGGTGCTGTTACCCATTTGTTATACTCAGTGGTTATAATCAGGAAAGGGTATTAGGTGGTAGTACTTTCAAATTGTTTCACTATATACATAGGATTTTGTTGTATGTATGTTCCCGATATAAAGTAGTGATACACAAGCAGTGCTGAAAGTTGGTTTTCAGGTTGCGGTACTAAGGTGACCAGGTTGTGGTACTAACGTAGTATTAAAACGGAGGGCGGAAGATGCGTGGTAGATTTATCATCGTTAATCGGTAGAAAAAAATTAACGGTAGAAAAAAAAAAATAAAATAACGGTAGAAAAATTTTTGACTGCGGATGCAGTGGTGAGGAATCACATCTTTTCCAGAAAAAAAGACAAATCATCCCTTTCTAATAATTAAGGATGAATACGTCCCGTTTTCCCAAGTGAGGATTAATCGCCCCGTTATTACAAGTGAGCATGAATCGTCCTGTTTTCACTAGTTAGGATGAACTGTCCCTGAAGATGAATATTCACGTACCGATCTAGCAGGTTCAGAACCAACCAGCGGAGCTAAAGAAATAGTTTATTTGCCAAAATACAAGGTCAAGAGAGAGGCACACCACAAGAGAAATACGGAGTCAAAAAACGTCAACATTAAATTTCCTCCAGTCAAGATCAGCAATTCTTATTCAACCTTCTTCGCATCACTTTCCAGTCCCTGGTCTTTCTTATGGCCTCCAGCAAGATTGACCTAAATACAATCCATTAAATTTGAGAGCCAATAAGCAAGTAATAATTACGTTCAAGTGCCCATTCACAAATGCACGAAGCTGTTCCACATGAAGAAAGGCTAGCACGGAATCAAGGTAATCTCTGACTGACGTGGTGGCAGACTGATATTTCAACTTGAACTTGTCCAACTTTTCCTCACAGTATTCCTTAAAGCAGGATACCAACTGAGAAATAGGAAGCTTAGCTTGCTGATAGATTTGCTCCAACGCCTGTGAAATAGGACTGTCTCGAAGACTGGCCACGATCGGATCGACATGATACTTGAGCGTCTGGATAGTAGAGTGCCATAGCTCGGCCACCCTTTCCAGCTTGTCCTGACAGAACTCTTGCAGAATACCACCCAAACAGGAAGTGATGGCTTAAATCGCTCATACATTTGCTGCAGCTCTGGGAGGAATCCGTTGGTCTGAAAGCGGACGGAAAGCAGGCGGGCATTGTCTTTGAACTGGGCAAGATGGATCATGAACAGAGCAATCAAGTTGGAGTCTGAGTCAAAGACCGAAACGAAGAGCTTCTGGACGGCTTCTATTCTCGACAGAGTGACTGAAAATGTAAGGCTTGGTTAATTGTCAATTCAGGAACCCGCTGAATTCACTGGCTACCGGGAATTGGCCAACCTATTTCGGAACTTTTCGGACATTTTTGTCAAGAAAGTCCAAAAACGATCGTTCACTTACCTTCCGGCTTCTCGACCTTCTTCTTCTGCTTGCTCTTCTTCGGCTTCCAAGCTGTACCCAAGACTGGTTTTGACACGCTTTGTTATGGTAGTTACATTTTTTGGTGGTTATTTTTCCGTTGGACCATTTTTTTGTCGGAATTTTGCAATCAGTTGATTTTCTAGGCAAATCTTTTGCTGCGAGTTTTTGTTTGAGTGTGATCAACTTTTCTTTGGGGGTAGGTGCCTTTCGGGCTGCTGGGCGAGGTTGTGAGTTACCTTTTAGCCTCTCTGGCTTGGCGAAAGGCATCGGCCAATTCCCCCTTCACTAAATACCGGGTGGTTCAAAAATTCCTGTTCTTTTTTTGAACCAATTATTTTGAATAAAATTTTTTTAGAATTTTTTTCCGAAATTGTCGTAGTACGTTCACTCAGCTTTCTTATGCACATCACAGTTATTCCAAATGTGCAGTTCTCATCGAGAAAGTGAACGATTTAGAAAAAAAAATTTCAGGTATTTCAAGTGGGTTTTGGCCTGCAACTCAGTCATGATTATTCTTAAACCCTGTGCTGATGGTCTTGTTGGATAGCCAAGAGACCAAAGATCATTTTGACAACAAACTTGTAAATAGAACATGAAAAAATGGGGTAAAAAATAGGGTATGCACCCAAGCGGATTTGAACCTATGAACTAGACAATGCGTATATAAAAGTACGTCCTCCCTTTAAATAGGGGAAATTGAATTTGAAACAGACTTTTTAGACGAGAAGATCCATGGAAAATTAAGAAACCAGTTTTATGAATATTTTTGTCATATTTTTGAGCATAATTTTGTCAATGGTATTTAAAAATGAAAAATTATTTTGAATTTTCATTAAAACAGAACGCCAAGCCCGATTTGGTCATTGGACGTGTTTGACACGCCGTGGAGTTCCATTGATAAAATTTCATCAGAAGAATTGGAATGATATTGTTTGATGGATGTCAAAGGACTGTATTTAATTTTGCCCCCTAATTTTATTTTATTTTTGGACAAACAGGCATACATATATGCACTTACAGTTTGCAACACAAATAACAATGATACATCTTCTTAATAAATCAGATTCCCTAATAATATATAGTACATACAGCAAGTAAGGGTCACCCTAAGAAGCTTCATTAATTTCAGTGAGGTTTTTTTTTAAAGCTATTTTAAATTCAAAAACATTTTTAGATCTTAAAATCGCCGGTGGTACTTTATTCTATAAGTTAATTGTTCGAGAGAAAAAACTATTTTTCGCAAAAAAGTCCTGCTGAATAATTTGAGGATATCTACATTGAGAGGCTGTTATTCTAAAGTACAAATCATGGTCTAAATTTGAAATTTTAATTACCGAAAAATGTCACCTTATTCGCTGAAAAATTCCCCCTAATTTGAAATTAATTTTTTTTTTAAATTTTTTCGTTAATTTTCAAAAAAGTTTCAATCATCGTGTAGCCCAAGCAGGGTTGCCATTTTACCAGGAAAACCGGCCAATTGCCAGGTTTTTGACCTTCAGCCAGGTTTTTTGCCAGGTTTTTAAAGTTTGCCAGGTTTTGCCAGGTTTTTTGAAAATTGCCCGGTTTTCGCCAAGATTTCTTCATTTTTTTATCTTCTGCCAGTGTTGCATCTTTTAAAAGAAATTTTAGAAAAAAAAATTTTAGATATCTACAGACAATTCGGATACTAACTTTCCTCAAAAGATGCGCAGAAAAATGTTGCACAAAAAAACCAATCGGAGATCTTTCCAAATTTCTAATTGTAAACAGGGTTTGCTTACATTTATTTTTTCCTCAGTTGTCATGTATACATGTATGTATACATTAAAGAAAATCCGAAGCTTGTGGGTATCGGCCACAAGCATGACTCGGATGACTCTTTGAGCTACACGAACAAGTGGTGTGTGCACCTAGAAGATATTGCTACTTTTTTGGGAATCGGTTAACTTTTGGAAGGCCGTCTTTCATCTGATAATATCCTGGGTTCATACAAGCGATTCTGCAGTGCCGAATCACGGGTACAGAACTAATATTTCTGCAATTGTCTTCAAAAGATTTTTACAGGAATTGAACAATCTCTTTGGTGAAATAGCTGAGATTAATGAAACGTTGGATAGACTTGAAGGAACTAAATTCGATTCCAAGTCTGTTGAAGAAAAGTGGTCTATTCTGTTCAATAATCCGAATTTCGTACTGATAAAAAAACTGGTCTCAATTGTACTCTTCGTGTTATCATCAAATGCTTTCTGCAAGTCTATTTTTTCTATCGTCAAGAATCTGAAGTCGGATGAAAGAAATCGAATGCAACTTAAATTGTTGAACTCTCTGCTATCCATCAAATTTAATGCTAATTTTGGTTTTTTAGGGCTCATAAATTGTTTTTATCTTGAACTGATTTGTTGGAAGAACTGAAGCGGGGTAAAAAATATGTACAATGAAGTTTATTATTGATTTCGCTTGAAATTTGCGATATATTATGTGCCAGGTTTTTTGCCAGGATTTCGGTCCCAAAATGCCAGGTTTTTGCCAGGTTTTTGACTCAGTGCCAGGTTTTTTACATTTGCCGATGGCAACCCTGAGCAAAAGATCTCAGCTTTTTATCGAGCTATCAAAGTCTACTGAATGATTTGAAGAATGTAGAAATTTTGGGGTCTGGAAAAATTAGAGGAAAAAGTTACTTATTCAAAACCTATAAATATCTCAGTGTTGTGCTGAGCTCACTCCGAGTGAGAATCTCACTGAGAATTCTCAGTGAGAATCTCACTCACAGCCTGTGAGGACAAAATTCAAAATTCTCACTCTCACTCACAGCCTGTGAGGACAAATACTATTCTCGCTCACTCTCACTCACACAAAATATCATTCTCACTCAATTTCTCAGTGAGAATTTTTGAGAATTTCCGTTACATAGACGGCATCAATTTATATCATTCTTGAATTATTTCAGTCTTTATTATTTCAAATCATGCAACGAAATCAAGTAAGGTTGTAAAAATAAATTGTTTTCAAAGATAAGGTAGTAATAAAAATAATGAAGAGCACAAAGTAAACGTCGAGTATGTTAAGTAAATAAAAAAAATTTACATAGATGTAAAAAAGGTATTGAATAAAATGGGTGGAATACCGTATTTCTTTTAATAGAAGCCCGGGGATTCTATTTTCGAATCCCCGAAAATCGGAAAATTTTGAATTCGATCTCGAGATTTTCGGGTGCTCAACCAAATATAAAAAGTGAAATCAGAAGAACTGTTAGAGTTAAGACAACAGCTTTGAAAAATATTGCTTCTGCCCTGAGATACAGACCTTCAAAGTTGAGGAGGGGGGGGCATGTATTTGAGTGGGACTTATATTGAAGGAATACGGCAGGTGATATTATTTAAACCTGAGAGATCGCCAACTCAACTTGCTGTTTTGCATTCTTCTTCTGTTTCTTTTTCAAGCGAATTTCAGTGATTTTAGCGTTGATTTCTTAAAAATGTCAGGTTCGCTAAACTGACATGTCAGTGTCAATGTCAGTGTCACTGCCAGTGTGAATTATGAAAACACTGGTTATAAGAGAACATTTCAGGAGTGGAAATATATTGCTGAGCTGGCATTAGAAGTATAAGCACGCCGGCGACGAGCAGGCCAATGGAACGAACTTTCTCTCAATGCGGGTTAGCAACGGCAAGACATAGAAGTCGAACTGAATTTACTCTTTTGAATACACAATCATTTGTTTATATCAATTGCCGAAATTTTGCATAATGAAAAATTGCAAATTAAAAATTTTCAATTCTCACTGAGATCTCAGTGAGATTCTCACTCTCAGTGAGGACAAATTTCAAAATTCTCACTCTCACTCACAGCCTGTGAGGGAAAATTTCATTCTCACTCACTCTCACTCACAGGCCAAAAAATCGTCCTCAGCACAACACTGAAATATCTACATTTCTGTTATTATTCAATGAAGTTTGATAGCTTGTTAGAAAGCTGAAATCCTGGCTACACGATAGTTGAAAAAAATTCGAAAATAAGCGCAAAAATTGAAAAAAAGTTCTCTTTCTGATTAGGGGTCATTTTTAAGCGAATTAGGAGGCGTTTTTTCAATAATTAGGGGCAAAATTAAATACCACCGATGTCAATATCAAAATGTTTGCAGGAAAATTCATAAATTTAAAACCCATTAAAGTGTATAACGAACCGTGAAATATCTGCTTCAAAAATTAAAAAAAAAGAGATTTTGACGTAAAATTTTTACTTCGCTAAGGAAAGCTGATTTTTCGACAGCTTTTGTGTTCAGCGTGGTTGGAAACTGCCTTTAAATCTTACGTAAATACCTCTCAAATAACCCACGCCCTCCAAATTACCATCTTCCTCAAATAAGCCACCCAGAATTTCTTACATGAGGGATTCGCTACTAGGGTCCTTTATTTTAAGGCTAAGAATCTAGATGATACATGCAGTGAAAAACCCTCTGTGCTAATCATAATCATGGATAATCTATATTTGCAGTGAACAATGAGTCAACCAACGAGTGGTGGCTGCAGTCTTCCAGCAGCTCGCCAGCAACCAGTGACCCTCCAACTACCAGTCAACCATTAAGCCGCTCTTCGTTGGTGATGATGCAGCAGGAAGAATACCCTAAAGAAGAGTTAAGCTATTCCAAAAAGCAGCTGTATCCTTGGGAAAGACAACGAGAGTTGTTAGTGCCCTTCTCCTCCACAAAGTCTGCTCAGTCTGACTCACTTCACAAACAAGTCACTTTTGCAAATAAAAATTGTGAGTTTACTATATGCGGGAATCGGAAATTGCAATAAATTCATGACAAAAATATACCAGACTCCGGACTCGACTATTCGAAGAAAAAACAGCCAAATGCTAAGGCCAGTCGGCTAAACAACAATCGTAAATTCCAATAAATTTATGACAAAATTACCAAACTCCGAAAACAAAAGCCATGTTAGAATTTTTTTATGGGCAAACCTTTTTCTTGCCGTAAAAAGACTTTTTTTGCCGCAGAAATACTTTTTCTTGTCGCTAACTTACTTTTTTCTGCAGCAAATTTGCATTCCGCCAATTTGCTTTTTTCTGCCGCAACTTTTTTCTAGTAATGAATGTTGTTTTTGAAGTCAATATCGCTGGATTTATTAATGGAGGCTTTTAGGTGAGCATGGACGCTCAAAAAGACACAGTTGCTGTGCGAAATACCTAGATCAACCAAAACTAAACTCTTCAGAACGTTTTAATTTATACCAGGATATTTTCATTTATCATACCTATTTTTAAGAACCGGTACATCTATCGTCCATATAAAAGTTCAAATTAAACCTATTTAAAAGTTGGTAGTTCAGATCCCTCTGGGTGCATGCTTTATGTTTTTAATTTTTTTTACGAGTTCGGTATCAAAATGATCCTTAGGCTCTTGAAACCCTAGTAGACTATCAGCGGTCATACAATTATTGAAGCTAATATCTACTTACAATTTTAAATCTGCTTTTTGTCAAAAAAATCCACCATTTTTGTTACTCGATTTTTTATATCTTTTAATCTAATGATTCCTGGCTTTTTTTCAATGTGCTTGCACAGCCCCGATGCAGCATAGAACATTATCCGAGAAAATTTCGCTACGCAAACAGTAGAATTTTTTTAACCGTCACTTACCAGAGCAAGTCTTCACAAGCTAATCACATTTTTAAAGCAATTTTGATAATAAAAACATTTACATCAAATTTTTTGTGCAGCTCTAAGTTTAGAAATTTGCTACCATCCTTTCAAAAGTCAATAAAATGGTAAAGCCATTAACACTAGGACGGTCGAGAGCCATTTATATTCGTTGGACTCAGAATTTCTCGGTGAGCACGATGGTGAAAAAAAATTGAAAAAAAGTTGGTATTTGCGGGTCAGCTGCCCCTACAAACCAACCAAGTCAACATTTTCTGTATGCAACTTCAAGAGGGCAGATCTCGTCAATTTGCATTATCGAATTTAATAAATTATAACTTAAAAGAAAGCGCAGATCATGGGCTTTCAAATAAGGTATCATCGAGGTATGTATGACAATTTTATGTAAAAGTTTTACTTCAAAGAAATATTTCTGCCATTTTTCAAAAGCGTTGTTGATACTTAATAAGCACTAAAAAGTGTGATAAAGTCGTTTTTTCAGTTACCAATTGATACCATTCGAAATAACAGGAAAAACTGCACCAGAAAGTGCTGCAAAGTGCATTAAAAACGGGCCTCCAGAGAGTTTAGCAAGACTCTCAAAAGAAAGTTCAAAAAAGATTTCGACGTGAAATTTCAGTTTCGTCAATGAAACCTGGATTTTTGACATCAAATTCGTGTTCAGCGTGATCGATTTCCTTATAAAACTGCCCTTAAATCTATGACTTTGCTGGCAAATTTTGAATTCCGCTCAAGACAACAATTATTTTAATTTAAAAAATTCGAGATTTGAATAAGTGTTGTCTTGAGCGGAATTCAAAATTTGCCAGCAAAGTCATAGATTTAAGGGCAGTTTTATAAGGAAATCATAATTTATAAGGAAATCATCAAAATTCATGGCCATATTGAGTTTATGGCCAAAATCCAACAATGTATGACAGAAATGCGGTATTTTATGGCCAAATTCGAGTTTATGTTAGAAATTCAATAGTTTACGGCCAAATTACATAAGTTTACGGCCAAAATTCAGTGTTTTACGGCCAAAATTAAATACCACCCGTGTGTATATACGAAAAATGCATTTCGAAAATGATATTTGTCTCGAAATGCCAATTGGAAAACGGTAGAATTCGCAAAAAAGTATTTCGAAAATGGTAGAATTAGCGAAAAAGTATTTCGGAAATAGTATAATTCGCGAAATAGCATTTCGAAAATAGTTATTTTCGCGAAAATACCCATTTGAAAATATTTTACGAAGTCTTGTGATCTCGGGTGCATTAAAGGGGCATGCCCACGCTAATAATAGGTGGTGCCGGAAATTCAAAATTTTTCCTAATCATTGAACTTGTGCACGGATTTTTCAACTTGGTTTCTAACAAAACAAGGTTTAGAATTTAATTTTAGGTATGGTTTGTTAGAAACCAAGTTGAAAAATCCGTACACAAGTTCAGTGATTAGGAAAATTTTTTGAATTCCCGGGCACCACCTCTTATTAGCGTGGGTATGCCCCTTTAAAGGGGCATGCCCACGCCAATAAGTTTCATTTCAAATGTTTGAATTCCCGGGCACCAGTTTTTCAGATGAAGTAGGGTTGTACAATTCTCCGGAATTTCGGAGAATTCTCCAAAATTCTCCGGAATTTCCAGTTTTTCCTTATTAAACCCTCCATGTACTCGAGAGAATTCTCGGAGAATTCTCCGATTTTTATTTTTTCGGAGAATTATACAACCTTAAGATGAAGACAAAATAAATTTGAATTCACTTTTCATTTCGACAAAATTTATGTTATCTTTTTAGTCGTCTCACTTTTTGCACTTTTTTCCGTAAAACCCTTTTTTGTGACCATAGCTGAGTGTGATATGGTAAGGCAGCTAAAGATTACCTTGTGCTGTTCACGTTTGTTATCATTGTTATCATTTTTTGCAAGTAACCATGCATGAATTTTATTTTTTTGCGATATAAAATACATTGCTTTTAGAAGCTCTTTCGTCAAGCGTAAAGCAAGATGACACTCGGAAAAGATTTGTTTCGACCCACCAAGGAAGATGAGCTCAAGCGTCACAAGCTGAAGCGTGGATTCAACCAAGTCCAAAACAGCAGATAGAGCGAGAAAAAATGATAAGAAATTTCCATTATTATTCTATGTTACGTTTTTGATGTGATGCCTAGAATCGTGAATAAAGATAGATAGAGGTGCAAATGATTATAGATGATGATTTGAATTTGTGTGCAATCTTGGAATAAGAGGACTTATGAAGTAGCATTTTCAGGACATGAATAGTCCATCATCGTTTAAAAATTTAAAATCTCAGTGAGTCATGAACACCTTTGAAGAAAAAACCAGTAAAACTCACACAAAAAATAAAAATATCAGGCAAAATTGTCCAGAAAATATCAACTGCAAGTTGTACAAGCAACGACAATTAGAGAGCAAAAACCCGACAAAATAAAGTGACAAAAATGAGGCAACAAAAGTTTTATTCTTTTCTTTTCGTGACTAAAATTCAAATGAAATTTTCAGTTGAAAAATAAAAGGCCTCTCTCTAATAGAAAGCCCCTCTCTAATAGAAGCCCCTCTCTAAAGAGGGTTGAAAAATAGAAGGCCGGGCCTTCTAATAGAGAATATACGGTATTCTTCTTACGACACTTCTGATTTTCCCGTACATCATCAACACCAGATAACTTTTGCTTTATTTCTCAGTTTAGTTTGTGCAGATGTTTCTAATATGACTATAGCGCTGCTTGGTACGTCTGAAACGCTCAACTTTTAGGTCACTTCCGGGCCACTTTAATTTTCGAAGTTGATGTCCTCTGATAGGAAATCGGGCAGAGGCTCGCGATTGCGCTAATAAAAAATTGGGATCGGTCTGGTGAAAAAAATTTTTTAGTCAAAAAGTCGAAATTCCGAAAAATGGTCTAAAATTTTTTTTCCCTTCTAAAGCCCATTTGACCAATTTTTTGATTGTGGTTTGGGAATATTTTTTTCAAAGGCACAACTAGAACTCCTAAGCTTCAAAACGAGCATAAATTTGTCTTAGACAATGTTCATTAAAAAATTTTTTTCTTTGTGACAAGAATCATACTCCGGATTTTTTGGAGATGGTCGAGTTTGAAGACGCATTTTTGGTCCACTTTTCGCCCACTTTTATTTTCAAAGTTGGTGTCCTCGAATAGTAAAACGTATGTGAGCTATCGAATGCGCACATAAAAAGATGAGGTTGGTGTGGTGAATAAAAAGTTTTTAGTCAAAAAATTTGAATTTTTCCTCAAAATTTTGTCATTTGAATTTATTTGAATTCCCGCATTTTTCTCCAAATTTCTGCCGCTATTCTGTTTTTTTTCAATTCTAAGGCCAGTTTTATCAACTTTTTGATCATGTTCGAGAACGATTTTTTCACAGGCACAACTAGAGCTCATAAGCTTCAAAATGAGTATAAACTCGCTTTAGACAATGTTCATTTAAAAATTTTTTTTCTTTGTGACAAGATTTATACTCAAGATTTTCCGGGTATGATCGGGTTTTAAAACCCATCATTGGTGCGCCTTTTGAATACTTTCATTTTCAAAGTTTATGTCCACGAATAGTGAATCGTGTGCGAGCTATCGAATGCGCAAAAAAAAATTTGGGGTAAATGTGGGAAAAAATAGTTTTTGGTCAAAAAATTTGATCTTTTTTGAAATATAATGCGAAAATTGTCATTTAAATTTTGAAATTCGCGCATATTCTTTAGGAGACAAATATTTGCCTCTATTATTTTAGCTTCATTCAGTGTTTGTGTGCAGTAGGTTTTTGCTACGCGGTGTCGGATCGCTGTCGTTAATTTTTAAGTCCTGTTCAAAATTTAAAATCCTGTAGTTGACTACTCACAGTCACTGGTTCTGTGGTGTCGGTTCGCCCAGATCGGAGGTTGTGGTGGTCGAAACCCTCTGAGTGAAAGTTATCGCTCATTCAATAATGTACGTTATTTTTTTCGTCTTCTTTTGGGTATTACTATCTTTGCGTTAGGTTTGAAGTCTTATGTCTGATATTCGATCTCACTGTCCGTTTCTTAAAAATGGTGGTCACGTTGCTATTGATCGTTCTATGTATGTTGTTTCGTGTGAACTTTTTTTTTATCTCATATTCTTCCGTTCAGGTTTAAAGTCTCATGCATAGAATTCAAATCAGATGTCGTTTTTCACAGTCAGCAAGCCCTTCTCTGAGCACCACAATCTTCTGGTCCAAATGCTTAAAAGATGGCTGCAGCCTTTTATGACTTCTCTATGGGATTTCGATCATGCGGTGTCGGATTCGCCAGAATCAGCAGTGATGGTGCGATGTATGTTGCTTTGTTTGACTTCTGAAATTCAGATGACTCAAAAATGTTAAGTTTTGAAAAAATACAATGAAGCAGAATTAGCGCAAGCAGTTGATTTGCTAGGTTAAATTTATCAATTGCACTGAAATCTATAAGATATTAAAACCAAACGAATGTATAGATTAAATGAATAAGTCAGAATTAAATACAAGAATTGATGAAAAGTATGAAAGATCGTCTTTACCTAGTGAATATAAAAATAAAATAGATACGCAGAGCATACGCAAAACCTTCACAAAAAGGTGGAAACAAAAAAAATAATAAATGTATTTATGGATTATTTAAAACTAGTTCTTCTTCACAGTATTTAACTTTAACTACTTGATTAGAAAATTTTTAACTTGATATGTTTTCGGTAGAGTACCGAATATCGGCGCTACTTAATATACCCCCCCCCCCCCCAAAGCGCTACTGTAATATACCCCCCCCAAAAATCGACCTTACTGTCATATACCCCCCCCAAAAACGACTTTTTTAGGATGGCAAAAACATTTTTAAACAATAATTTCGCCATAAAAGGACCAGAAAAGCAATTTAAATGGGATGCGGCTGTATTGGGAGGGAAGGGATAATACAGGGGCCACTTCTCCGAGATGGTTGGGATCCTTAGAGTAATAATTCTCTAAGCGCTAAGGGTGCTTTCAAACCCAGGAACTTGTTGGCACGGCATAAGATATAGTACTTTCATGGACCAAGCCGAATCAGCGGGGTGGACCTCCGGGTTTCTCATAGGCTTAGCACTTTTGAGTGCTAGGCTGAATTTGGATGCTGGCCTTCTGGCACGGCCTTTTAGAACGAGGGGGAATGCCCTTCGCTAAAAAATAAAGATGTTGAACTAGTTTGAATACTCGGGGCCTACCCCGCATAAATAACTCTGGTATGCTTGCTTTTCATGCATCCAGAGTCGCTTTCGATGATTTGTGTCTAAGGTATGTGGGTGTGCGCATGCTCAAACTCAAGCCCCCGAAGGGGGCGCAGGGGCTTGAGAGTTAGAGATGCGCACATCTCACTTACCTTAACATGATTCCGAGAAGTACTCTTAAACATAAAATGCATATAGTCTCTTTTTGCCACGGCCCAGTTGAAAAACATGGTAGGACATCCGAAATAGTCCAGAATTCACTTTTTTAAATAATTTGCCATGAAAGTGGCCCTTGTTATTCCTTTCCCCCCAATACAGCCCTAAATCCCTTAAGGGGGAGTGTATTTCTTTCCGTATCTGGTCCCGCATGGAAATCGTTTAATTTCAAATTAAACAAAATTTCTGAAAAATTCTAACTCTGGTTATGCATGTGGGTGTGCACATCTCAATGTGGGTGTGCACATCTCACTCCAAGCCCCTGCGCCCCCGAAGGGGCGCAGGGGCTTTGAGAGTTAGAGATGCGCGCACGCACTTACCTTAGACATGATCCGAGAAGTACACTTGATCATAAAATGCATATAGAGTCTATTTTCGCCACGGCCCGAGTTGAAAAACATGGTAAAGCAGCTAAAAAAAAGTGGCCCTGTATTATCCCTTCCCCTCCCAATACAGCCCATAATCCCTTTTAAATTGCTTTCTGGTCCTATTATGGCAAATTATTGTATGAAAATGGTTTTTGGACACTCCTAAAAAGTCGATTTTGGGGGGGGGGGGAGGGTATATTACAGTAGCGTCCGAATATCTTTTTATTTTATATAATCCATCACTAAAGTTCGTTCATAACTTTATCAAAAACTTTTTTACCTATTTTAACTCTAACAGTACACCAATATTATATTTGGTATTGGTATACTCATACTATTAATGTTATCCCTTTCTAGAAATAAATTATGGAAAATAATTTGATAATTTCTAATTTCTAAATTTTTATAATTTCTAAAGTCTACCATAATAAAATTTCGAGTAAGCATTTGTAAAAGTTTGTGTTTTGTAGGCGATCTTTTCGAGCTTTTTCTATAATCTGCTATAATGAAACTGCCGAATAAGCAATGGAATATCTTCAAGCTTTTTTTTTATTTACAATCTGTTTGAAACTTTTTCTTGATATTTTGCCAGTTCTTCATTTCTTCTTTATTCAGAAATTTCGCTTCACTCGACGATGCTCTCTTTTAGCTCAAACAACTGCGGGAAGGTGAAAAGCGTGGTCAAAGTGACTCCAATTCTCAATTCTGCTGCTTACTCAATCGATGATGAAGTGTTGGATCAAGTGGAGAACGAAGACGAATACGTGCAAGCGCAGCATCGATGTTTTCACCTGTTTGGAAATGGTAAGGTTTTCACGCCAGTGTTCTACTGAATCAATCTCTTACTCTTCATGTTTAACATCATCTCGGTACCGATGAAGAACGAGACAAGAATGACAAAGAGTATGAAGTTGATGTCGAGCAAGCTCAGTGTCCTACATGCACGGTAACAGTGCTAGCAAAGACTACGTCGATGCTATCTCATCTTAAATCTGCCCACAAGCCTCTTGTAGTTGCATACTCGTCAAAGAAAGGTGCTAAATTGCCAAAAGAGTGGGTTTCTCATGATTATAATAATTTAGCACTGATTTATTTGTCTCTATTATTCAGAGAAACCAGCTACATGAATTCCCTATATGGCCGGATGCTCTCTTCCTACTCTCAGTCTTAATGTGATGTCGCATCCATTCGTTCAGGAGTTCGTCAAAGGATTGCAAACGTTCGGATGTAATTGGAAAATGCCTAAATCACCGCAGACAAACAAACGCAAACTGGAGATTCAGGCAGAAATTGTGCGAAAACATTTACGAACAGTGGTGAGTCTACAGAGTTTTGTCCCTTGCAATTTAAACACTTCTTCATAAAACCACTTTTAGATCAAAGACAAAGGAGCCTTCAAGCCAAGCCTAACCGTAGACATTTGGTCGGACCAGTCGAACCGAAGCTACATTTGCGTCACCATGCACATTGTGGACCATCGCGGTATAACTAAGCATTTTTCTTCCTGTTGTCAGCATGAATAAAAAATTTTAGATTTTATGCTCAAAAACTATGTGCTTGGCAACAAGATGATTCGAGAGCGCAACCATGCAGCAGAAGTGATACGGAATGAAGTAGAGGATCTCCTTGAGACATACGGTGCAAACTCTTCCATGTTCTACAAGATTGTTACAGACAATGCTTCTTCGATGATCAAGGCTTTCGGTACCGTAGTGAAGGTGATTTTTTGAACAGATTAAAAACTATAATATTTTTCTGACTTATTCAGATGTTTTTGAGGCTCCTTTCGTGAACAGCAGCAATGATACAGCCATTATTCTTGAAGACTCGGAAGGCGATAGCGAAGGGGAGGATTGCACTGTCCTACTTGAAGACGAAATCATGGAAGAAGAGAATGATGAGGAAGAAGATGAATTTCAAGCAATTGACATTGGAGCGGAAGAAGAGGGTTAGTCTCTTAATCATTTCCTCTCATTCAGACTGACAATTCCACTTAGTGCCATGCTTCGTCCATGGGATCAACCGAATGCTCGTGATGTCCATGAATCGTTCTATTCACAGTCATCAAGCATTCAGACGACTGAGAGTTATGATCAAGGCGGTACGTAAATCAAACTTGGCTACACAGGATCTGCACTCTTTACTCGGTTAGAATTTATCACTCGATTTTAAAATTTTTCGGTTTCTGTTAAGCGAGATAATTATTTCAGGAATCAATGGTGAAACCAGGCGTCGACTTGTGACGTTTGTAGCTAGTCGTTGGGGCAGTTGGATCCCAACAATCGATTGTGTCCTCTCAATGGAGCAGTGCATTGTGCAGACAGTCAAAAAAAACAAGATTGCCTCTCCTTCATCTGTAGGCTGATTTTTTAATTTCTTTCTAAAATTAAATGGTAGTAATTTCAGGAAGATTTGCGTGATGTGTTACGCATTCTCAAGCCTTTTCAACGTGTGATTAAGGAGAGCCAAACTGCAATCAAGATCACGATCTCCCGCTGCATTCCAATAGACAAATATCTACGATCTCACCTCAACAGAATTAAGGTAAATTTTTACTCCTTTTTACCTTCATCTTACTTGTCTACTTTATTAAGACTGCAATTCCTTTGACTTCAGAGGCTTTCCTATCATCGACTTGCTGACAGGGAGTTGGACTCAATCACTATTCTAAACGCACTGAGAAGCAAGGTACACATTTTTCTTCTCGAACGACAAATTTTCAATGACGGCAGTAATAATTTCTAGGAGAACGAGGGGTCATTCGCTACTGCATGTCAATGTTCGCTGTACCTGCTACCGGAAGTCTCGTGGAGCGAGTTTTCTCATCGGCTGGACTTATGACCAAAGGGGTGCGTATAAGAACAGAAGAGAAGCTGCTGAACTGTCAGATAATCGTCTACTGCAACCAGGGAATTCTCTTCGAGTCTCATTGATGTGTTGAATTTGTTCGTTTTGTTATACACGCTTTTTGTTATTTCTTGGTTGAATAAAGTGTTACGAATTTATAATCCTTGTCTTTGTCATTTTGGTATAAAATAATGTTAGATCAGACACAATGTAAGGACAACTACTAAATAGAACTCAAATATATCGATAAGTAGTTCGACAGTTTCATATTAGTAGAGTTTAGCCGATTCTAGTACAACTTAACCCACAAACGGGCATTCAAAAATGCTTACTCGAAATTTTTATTATGGTAGACTTTACAAATGCTAGTAGAAATCAATGGCAAAAAGGAAATTTCGTAAATGCTAGTTTGACGTTTTGATTTTACTAGACTTTAGAAATGCTAGTGAAAATCGTTGGCAAAAACGGAATTTCGTAAATGCTAGTGTGGCGTTTTGTTTTTACTAGACTTTAGAAATGCTTGTAAAGATCTCCCGCAAAAATGAACTTTTGCGAATGCTAGTATGGCGTTTTGTTTCTACTAGACTTCACAAATGCTAGTCAAATTAATATGGTGAGCTAGACTTTGACCTATACAAGTGTTGGCGATTTGCCTTCTACTAGCATTCTCAAAAACAGGCCTTTTTTGCGAACCCTGATTGAGAGCATTTTCCAGAAGAATGGGAAGTGCTCTATGCTAATGTGGGTGCATATGCTCAAGCTGCATAAAAGTCTAAAGGTTTTTTAGATACCAGATGAAACTAGGACTTGCATAATCGAGAATTCTTTGAAATTGTGGAAAAACAAAAGAAATTTTGGTACGAGTGAAGATATTGTGCATGACCTAGAAAAGAAGTGTGCCACGGGATGGGAGCACGTACAAGTCCTGTACAAAACCATGAAAACGGACTTCTACAAGTTGACAAAGCCTATGCAAGACATGATAATTGAGGTGGGTTAGTTTGCCTAGATTCTTTTCAGATTTTTTAGATTTAAATTTTGTAAAAAAATTTACTTCAAAAAATCCCCTCCCCTTTTTCATTGTGACCCAAGACTATTCTCCTTTCCACTTTCCATTGTTTCAAAAATACAAAAAATTATAGTGTGGACAGTGCACAGCCATATAGTCCGGTCTCGATGTAACGGGTCCGACTATCTTTTTCAACCCGGAGTCTGAACCTTTTTGTTTGTTTTTTTTTGAAAGTGGGTTATACACATACTAGTCAAAATATTTCCAAAGTTTAAAATATTTCTAGAATGTAAAACCTTTGCCCTATTAATTTAAAAATGCTACAACTACCACATTTCAGTGCTTTACGCGACCACACTAGCCAGTGATCTTGAGCAGTACGGCGAAGAAGAGCTCAAAGGCCTAACTGGTCTTCTCAAGATCCTGCAACATTTTGAGGGCAACCTTGAGAAACAACAATCTAGCATATTTTCTGCGAAGCTGAGCAACAGCGATTCTATTTCACTATTTCAAAAATTTGAGTAGGAACCCCTGTGATAGATCTTATGCACATCTGCATTTTTTTATTCGTTTAGGAACACCAACAATTATGCAAACAAAACAACAAAAATGTGTGAAACAGCAATAAATAATTTGGTCTTTATCAAATAAACTAGCAATAAATAGATAAAAATAATGGCTGTAAGTGAATTGCAGCGGTAAAACTGTGAATTTCAACGGTAAATTAATTTTTTTCAACGGTATTTTCCAATTTGCCATAAAACAATAAAATTCAACAGTAAATGTGTGAAATTCAGCGGTAAATTTGTCGTAAAGTCAACTTCACAGTCCGTTGCCTTATTTGTGTATCAATGTTTTGAATCGTTCAGGCAGAAACAACTTCAGCACTATTTTAGATGCAATCTCAAGTCGATCAAAGAAAGAGGCGAGGAGCGGCGCTCGAATGGACGACTGTTGGTTCTATGTCCGTCAATATCTTGAGAATGATCTTCTAAAGGCAAAGATCTACGAAGATTCGCATGACGAGGTGACTGAGGACGTCGAGCTTTTGGCCCGCGCGACTTTGTTGCTCTTTGTTATTGTTGTTTCTGAATAAAGGCAGTGTTGTGAGACAGGAATGCGTATTTGCTTGCTGGTAATTAATATAAGGATTTCACCTGAAACAAAATTTATGCTTTGCGCCAACTATTACCCTTGGGGTCATTTCTATGAGGCAACGGACTGTGAAGTTGACTTTACGATAAATTTACCGCTGAATTTCACAAATTTACCGTTGAATTTTATTGTTTTATGGCAAATTTAAAAATACCGTTTAAAAAAATCAATTTACCGTTGAAATTCACAGTTTTACCGCTGCAATTCAATTTGAGCCAAAAATAATCAGCAAAGCCGACATCATAACAGTATTTAGTAACCAAATACTGTTTTGAATACGGGCCTTAGAAACTAGTTTAACAAACAACAAGAATCAAAACCGGCACAGGTGATATATCAGGTAGGCAGCTAGGGGATTCTATTCGATAGAAAGCCACACCTAGAAACGTAATAAAAGAGAATCTTCGTATAAAAATTTGATGTCACCTCTCTCCATCTAATAGCTTTGTCTTTTGTCAGAGAAGAAAGAACGAAGTAGAAGCACCTAAAACACCCTGATAAACTCACAATTGGCTATTTGCTGGAGAAAATATTTTGGAGCAATTTCTCTATTTACGAGCGAACCTCTATAATTGCTTTTTGGTCGTGTAGGAAGTTCTCTCCTCCTTCAAAGTTGATCACATATTTTGTAGCTAAGATTCTTAGCTACAAAACGAGGGGGATTTGGGATATGGATTCAGAAAAATTCAAGATTTAAAAATTCCGTCAGAAAATTTTAGGTACTCGGATTCTGCAGTCTATTTATAAAACTATGAACTGTTCATTTGGCTAAACTTCCCAAAAAATAAAATTTTTTTTGTAAATTTAAGCATTTTTCGGGAAATTTACTAAAAATGAAATTTTTAATGATTCGGGATTAAGACGGGAAAGGATATGTGTACCAAACTATGCGTTTTGTGTGGCATTTCAAGATGGCAGAAAAAAATTCGTAAAAAGGAGGGGTCCGAACGGGTAAAAGAGCTTCGGAAGTTTTAACACGACCTTCTTGAAATATCTTCACCTTTTAAGAAATCCTTGATTCTGACACCGGATTCGTGCTCAGCGTAGGAAATTTATTTCTAAAAATTGTTTTTAAATTATTTAAGTCAGTATCAAATCTTAAATACCGCTCAAGACAAAAAGACATTCAAATAGTGAATTTCGAGTTTTTTTGAAAATCACATGTTCATTGTCTTAATTGGAAATTTAACAGTGACTTAAATATTTCGAAACCAGTTTTCACAAGTAAATCGCCTACGTCGATCTCGTGCTCGACGTAGGCGATTTAACGAATTCGGTGTCAGAATCAAGGGTTTGCTAACAGGTCGAGAGATCTGAAGAAGTTCGTGATAAAACTTCAGAACTTCTGAAGTTTCTAAATCAGAAGCTGTTTTGCCAGTTTAAATGCCAGGGCAGGAGAAGAGTTCGCCAAATCACTTCGCGACAATTCTATTCGGTAAATATTGGTATATATTCGGTAAATAGCAAATAATTTTGGCGCAAATAGAATTGTCACAAAGTGATTTGGCGCACTCTTCTCCTGCCCGAATCCCGCCTGCTTCTGAAATTTTTTCAGCCATCTTGTTCAGCGTGAAATGCTATACAAAATGCATAGTTCAGTACTCCTTTCCCGTGTTGAGATATTGAAAATTTTGAGAAACTGAATTGAATTCCTGTCCCGTTGCCAAGCTTTATAAAAATATATAAAACGTCATTCTTACAGCTTTTTTTTCAATGCAGTTTGTTCACAAAATTTGGTCTATTAATGAAAAACAAAAAAGTTTAAAAATATATAAAACGTCTTTCTTAAAAAATTCGGGCTATAAGTTTGGCAATTTCTCAAAAAACAAGAGTATTCGGCAAATAGTGCTTGCTCCATTTTTTTTAATCGAACAATTTTTCGCCACCCATATCCAGGCTATACTCATAAAAATCCAAGTTGCTATCAAATTCAGTGAAATTGAACAAAATCCAACCTGACCAATACCTAACAACACAACAATGGCTGTTTGACCCAGCGACCAGATGAAAATGCGCTAAAAAATTGGCATTTATGAGTTGCTGCAGAAATGACTGAAAAGTCTGACCTCATTCAGATCCTCAGCCCGTTTACGACTGGTGGCCTCCCTGAGCCTATGGTGTGTTTGGTAGTCGTCCACTATGCGCAGTTTATCGCCAATGTTAGCTGAGCTCGAGTCGAGTTGATTCATTGTGCCCACTCTGGGTGTTGGTCTTCCATTGGCGTGCTCGGAGTCACCGAATTGCCACTTAAATAGGTACGTATACAAAATGTGACCCTAGTAGCGAATACCCCCCCCCCCCAACAATTTTTTTTTCAAAATCAGGTTTTAACCATTTCTAAGTAATTCTTATGCGCTGAAAACGATAAAAAGGGTGTTTTCAGGCATTTTCTGACCTAAAAAGTTGATTTTCGGAAAAAAAAATTTTGACCAAAATTCGACTTTTTGCCTTGGGGGACCAAGGTATTCTACCTCGAGCTAGGCAAAAAGAGTCTCCATATGCATTTTATGATCAAGAGTCCTGCTCGGAATTATGTCTAAGGTAAGTGAGTGCGCGCATCTCTAACTCTCAAGCCCCTGCGCCCCTTCGGGGCGCAGGGGGCTTGGAGTTGAGATGTGCACACCCACATTGAGATGTGCACACCCACATGCATACCAGAGTTTCTTTATGCAGTAGGCCCCAGCTAACAAAACTATGTTCAAATCCCATCTTTTTAGGACTCTAGGTACCATTTTCAGGTGGTTTACCTTGGTCCCCCAAGGCAAAAAGTCGAATTTTGGTCAAAAAAAATTTTTCCAAAAATCAACTTTTTAGGTCAGAAAATGCCTGAAAACACCTTTTTTATCGTTTTCAGCGCATAAGAATTACTTAGAAATGGTTAAAACCTGATTTTGAAAAAAAATTTGTTGGGGGGGAGGGGGGTATTCGCTACTAGCGCCCAAAATGTCATCAGAATCCAAATCAGGCATAATAATTAAAAAAAAACATTTTTAGCTGCTGCGATATGTGACCGGTGACCATCACCCAATCCTAGATATGACTACCAGGTAGATAGTCGCAGCTGAAAAATTCCAGCTCTTAAAATTTAGGTCTTGTTCTAGCAGTGAAGATTTTTTTATGAAATTCTGATGCCTACCCTATAACCTCCAATAATCCTATTTCCAAAAGTGACAAAACTTAGCCAAAATACAGGGCATATATCAAGAAACTTTAGAGTTATGAAATAGACGCGACTTTTTGGTCTGGTCTGTCTTCTCTTTTAACACGAGAATTCCCGACTCTGAAAAATGAATAGTTTTTTCTTCAGGCTAATTGGTAGTGAACTTATTCAGCCCAGCAATTTTTTTATGCAGATAAGAACGCCCTGTGTCTGAGCTTTCTAATGGTATGTCGTTTGCCTATATACGAAAAAATTATGGTGGGTAACAAATTAAAGGAATAAAAAACGGTAAATAAAAAGAATAAAAAACGGTAAATTTAAAACAGACTCTAGATTGAGAATCAGCACGATTAAGAATAAGCCGGCTTATCGAGGTTGGACTGTGCATCAAAAAGGCTTTTGAACTGTTAAACAAAAGTAAAAAAGAATCGAAGAGAGTCAATCACTCAGGTCGAGTGTCAGACTGGACATTTTTATCCAAAATTTTGCAATCAGATGTTGATTGTGAATTGCTCATTTTGAAGCCCTGTGTCTTATACCCCCTACACAATGATCCGTTTTTCGTCCGCACCGCATCCGCATTTTCGGTGTTCACAATTCCTCCGCATTGCGGTCCGCACGCGGAACGCATTGCGGACCGCATCCACATGCGGAAGATGTTGCGGAAGCGTGTTCACAATAGGCTTAGCGGATGCGGATGTGGTGCGGAGGCCGATCCGGAAGCTTTCAAAAATTTTGAATTATTTTATAGTATTGACGCCTATATTATTAACTCGTGATACTCTTGTTTTACTTTGTCCGCCTGACACTTGCTTTCTAAGATTTTAGAATAGTTATAATTAAAAATTTAAGAATGTTTTACCATCTTACCTTATGTCTACATTTATACATGAATACATCAAAAAACAATAAATACTGAGACACAGTATGTGCGGATGCATTGTGAACACCAAAAAACGGATGCGGTGCGGATGCAGAAACCGGTGCAGAACGCAAAAAAACAAATTTCATTCTGAACGCAATTCTGCATCCGCACCGCTTCCGCATGCGGATGCGGAGCCATTGTGAACGAAAAGTTAGATACAGAACTGTTCTGATAGAATTATTTTCTCAATCAAAAAAAATTACAGCGAAAAGTACACCAAGTCACGCACTGAGTCTGACACTCATTGTGGAATGACCTCAAGTCTTAGATGAAAACCCTTGTAGAAAAACCTCTACAATCTAATTTTTTTGTAATTCCGTGTATTTACACGACTGTTGCGCAGGATCCTAAGCAAAGTTGGAGATTTTCGAAGGTTAGGCTAAAATTTTCGGAAATATACCGCGAAAGAGACTACATATCCATACTTTTTAGATGGCCGCGTAATTTTGACGCACCCTGTATTCTCTGCCGGCGTCTTTTTTTACATTTTGCTTGAAACTTTTGTATACTTTTGATGATTTCTAAAAAAGGTAAATTTGTTCTTCATAGAGGTTATGCAGCTTTTCGGATTCTTGATGACAATTAAACTACTTGAAAATATCTGATTTTTTTTTACTAAAAATGTCTATTTCTAAAACAAGACAAAATGCTTGAAAAAGAAGCCACAACCTGAAAAATCACTTACATCCATGTAGACCACTTTGTGAGAGAATGTGGAGAACTCGTTGCTAAAGCAAACTTTGTAAGTTCCAGCTGTTTCAGTCTTATAGTTGTGAGTGTCGAGCTGTTTGCGAGCTTCTTTGTACAGAATATTTCCACTGGGTCCTCAAGAACCACATCCACATCGTATTGACCACCAGTAACCACCTTCAACAAATAAAACAGTCAAACTAGTCCTTACTAATAAACCAACCTGAAATTCTATGACACAATCCACACCCGTCTTCACTTCTTCGTAAAAACACTGATTGGCATTGTCTGGCAGCTCAAAGGTTAGCTCAATGCAGAGGAGAGACACGAGAACCAGGTGAGAAAAACAGTAAGAAAAGCTGAAGCATTATAAAAATATGTGCAGATTTACTTAGCTTTTGGTTCAAAAAACTCCAACTCGTTGCAGGAGAAGCGAAACGCCACATTTTGGCATTTTAGTATTAACTATGGATTTTTTTGAAAGGCTATTCATAAGCAAGTAACCACATTTCAGGAATTAGATACTCTAACATACCGACCGGTCGGTTTATTTTTCAACCTACTTCTAGGGGTCGTTTTATTAGAGAGGGTCGCTATATTAGAAAGGGTCAATATATTGTTCAACATCATCCCGCCAAAGGCGCGGCAAAAAATTAAACAATTTAATTAGTACAACATTAGCATACCTTTTCTCTAAATCTCCTGCCTATGGACGGTAATAGGGTTGTTATAGTGACCGGTGACTTAAAATAAGGGTGGCTTACCGATAAGTAACCGAGAACTCGGTGACTTATAAATTCTGTGATGATCGACACCCTGCCCTGGTATTAACCAGGATTTGGCATGAAGAACATGAACATACATTGTAAAAAAATTGGAAATAGTTCATTTAGTATGTAGTTCATTTTCTTCGAGTGATCGGACGCTGGCGTATTCATTTTCTTCGTCTTCTTATAAATAGCGGCAGAAAAATTATAATAAATAGCGGCAGGAAAATAATGAAGAATAAGACCAACCGGCCAAACTTTGATATTTCAAAGTGCGAATAAACGCGCCACTTCAAATTTGGCGACGATTTTTCTGGATTTCTAGGGGTCGGTTTATTAGAGAGGGTCGGTATTTTAGAGAGGGTGGATATATTAGAGAAAATACGGTAACCTTTTTTAGCCCATTTCTGCCGGAATTAAATTTCAGAAAATTGACAATTTTGTTTTTCAGCTGAAATAGCCATTTTCACGGGGTGAAATGGTTGGGTTTATTTAAAAAATGCAGTCAGGAAGTGGTTAGGATGATAAAACAGATATTGAAATTTCGACAATTTTCGAGAATTACTTTATTCGCACTCTGCTAACCGTTTTTGGGCATTATTTGTGCATAATATCTAACCAAGTTACCACTCCAAATGTAGCTTATTGTCTCATATATCTTTTGAGTACAAATTTTTATTGAGATTGTTAGAAGAAGATAAGTGAAAACAGAATGACAAAGAAAAAAATTTAAAGTGTTCATGTTTTCTTTTTTTTCACGATGGAGATATTTAAAAGAAAATTACATCCCAGCGTTCTTATGTTTAAAAAAATAATTCTGAAAAATTAGTTTTGTAGCATTTAGTCTGCTCTACAACATAATTTCTAAATATTATCGTATTAATCACCAAAAATAAAAAATTTAAATCGAAAATTTACCGATTTTTTTTCAATCGAATTTTTCGCATTGAAAATAAAGTAATTTTAAGAATCAAAAAGTACATTTTCGATAGCATACTCAGGGCTTTCAAACAAGCATACATTTTTTCATGGAGGTAGTGTGGTAAAGATAAGCAATTTGACGCAAGAAATTTAAGCAATTTCATTCATACTTTTTCGTCCACATCGAATTATTCGTTTGTAATTCTGTGAAAAATTAAATGCAGGGTGAGTCGTAAAAATTGCACGCGAACCGGTGAAAACCCAAAAAAAAATTAGCTTTCAGCCAACGATTTAGATAAGTAAACCCCATGAAGCGCAGTTAATAAACCCAGAATATATTATGACCAAACCATTTGTGAAAAAAAAATATTGAAAAATTAAGGAAAAGTATTACGGCGAGAATCCAAAAAATGTCGTAGTTTTTACGACACACACGTGTACAGGGTGTCCCAAATTCGTCACCGGTTTTTTGGCCATAACTTTTTGATTTTTCGATCATTCACCGAGATTTTTGTTTATTGTATTTTTATTTTTATTTAGTTGTTTATTAGAAAGAAGAGAAGTTAGGCTTTTGTTTGTCATCTCACTTGATGCCGCTTGTTTAAAATTCAATGTCTAGCTGGCCGGAAAAAAATCTGGGTAATTTTTCTATTTTTCCAGAATAACTGAATACTCTATCAAGCAAAAAGTGTGAACAGTGATTGAAATGAGTGTGAACACTGGTTTGGGAGAGGCGAAAATTGCGCGCCGGAAAATTACGTGCCAACTTTTTTCTTTTAGTCAAAAAGGCAATAATTCAAATAATTTTTTCAAAAGTGATGATACTATCAGGTAGCTCCAAGATTCTAGTTTCTTATAAAGTATCTTTTGTGAAAACATGCTTTCGAAATATGGCACAAAAAACTTGAAGTATGAAAGAAATCAGAAAATCATCACTTTTTTCTGATTTGTTTCATACTTTTGGTTTTTGGGCGATATTTCGCAAGCATATTTAACATATGATACCTCATAAGAAATTAGAATCTTAGGGCTACCTGATAATATCATCACTATTTAAAAAATTATTTGAATTCTTGCCTCTATGACTAAAGGAAAACAGTTGGCGCGCAATTTTCGCCGCTCCCTGGTTTGCATGCATCATTTAGCCTTTTAGTCTTTCTTCTTTACCTTCTCCGATATTCTCTTTGAACTTGCATCGAATAGCCGTGCATTGCGAACCAGAACACTGACCACACTTTTTGCTCGATAGAATATTTAGTCATTCTAGAAAGATAGAAAAAAATGCCAAAATTTTCGACCGGACAGCAAAACATGAAATTTCAAACAAAAAACAACAAGTAATGTGTCAAACAGAGCCTAACGTGTTGTATTTCTAACAAACTGAAAATCTTCGTTAATTATCGAAAATAAAAAAATATAGTCGAAACACAACGGGGGACGTATTGTAGACACCCTGTATGTTTTAAAGATTTAGCAAATGTGAACGCTAAAACACAGAGCTACAAATCAAAAAAATTGGCTAGAAACAAGGATTCAAAGTTTTGTTTATTTTCTGTTCTAAAAATCTTACACGGAGGCAGAAATGGGTTAATCCCTTGGGGATATTTTTCAACCCCTTGAAAATCTGAAAATTTTAGTGTCCACGTCGAGATTTATGGAAGTGAAAATCTAAAATCTAAAAATCGGAACCGATAAAGCTTGTGGGAATTAAAACAACGCAAAAAGCAGACTTGCAAAATATTTACTCTGTGCTAAGATAAGGGTGGGGGATTAATGGAGGTAGAGGAAAGAATAGAGCAAAGAAATAAGCCATAATTTTAAGGGCTTAAACTTTTTTAAAAATCGCTTTTTCTCGTCGACAATATGTTTTCGGTTAGAGGAAACTTCTCACAAAAGTTCTCTAGAAATGGCCGTAGCCTTCGTTGTTGTCTAAAAATTTCGAAATAGCGGAAATTTTGTAATCACTCCAAATTGATATTACTGATGTGTTTTTGGTATACTGTCACAGTATTACTGTGACAGGATACCATGGTTTTTCATTACTTCTGCTTGAATCCAAAATATTTTAATTCTAGAGGTACTCTTTCTAGTACTAGTACTCTTTCACTATGATACCTGGTGGTCTCTGATCCAGCCTGATGCCTACTGTTTCTTTAAAAACTATTTGAAAAACTATCTGAGAAACCGCAGCTTTCAATCTTCAAATAAATTATATTTATAATTCGTGCCTAAAAAAGATTTGCCGAAGTTTAGTTTGACCAAATGAGGGTGTCCAAATGAGCAGTAACCGTGCACGCACCCTGGATCTGCTATTTTTAACCTTTAGAATATGTTAATGCTTTTAAATTTTATAATATTTTCAAGTACTTAGGCTGGATTGAGGTTGTTTAGGGCAGTTTAGGTTTTTTTAAGGTTTTATGAAAAACCATGGCATCCTAGGAAGGATGTAAATCTTTAAAATTCAACTTAAAACTAATCTAAACGTTGTTGGTTCGAATCCCTCTGAGTGCACACTGTATGTTTTTTCATTGATTGAAATGGTTTTCATGATTCTTTTATCATCAGAAACTGTCTTAATTTTGCGATTTACTGAAAATAACTGTCGAAATAAAAGAACTCCACCTTGAAGCCTTATACTTTGTGTTTTAATGGTTTCACCGACCCTAGTAGCAAATACCCCTCCGGAAAATATGCGTAAACTCTTTATTAGTCACAACTTCCGTACGCTGGCCTACCCCCAAGCCTTAGGGCTAACCCTAAAGTTGTTACTTGTAAGGGTAGTTACAGCAATTTTTAAAAGGTCGGATTCTTGGGTGGGGGTGGTATTTGCTACAAGCGCCGCTTTATTGACTTTTGAAAGGACGGTAGCAAATTTCTAAAGTTAGAGCTGCACAAAAAACATATCGGAAATGTTCCTATATCAAAATTACTTTAAAATGTGAGTAGCTTTTGAAGGCTAGTTCTCGTAAGGAACGGTTCGAAAAGTCTTCTATTTGCGCAGCAATATTTCTTGGATAAAGTTCTAGGCTGCACCGGGCTGTGCAAGCACATCGAAAATAAGGAAGGAATCACTAGATTAAGATGAATAAAATAAATAAGATATAAAAAACGGAGTAACAAAAATGATGGATTTTTTTGACAAAGAGCAGGTTTAAAATCGTAAGTAGGTATTAGCTTCAATAATTGTGTAACCGCTGATAGTCCACCTGTGTTCCAAGAGCCTAAGGATCATTTTGATACCGATGGGCATGCCCCTTTAAAATAAAAAACTCTTTTCCTGTAATTTCTGAGTGACTTTTGTATAATTTTGTGCTGATTTTCGCCTACCTTGCAGCTCTTTAATCTTTTCACAAGTATTGACCGAGTATGAAGCAGTGACACTTTGAAGCAGTTATGTATAAAGAAGTTATGCTATGACGGGCTCTTGAGTCTAAACATCTCCTAAGTAATTTACATAAGCTTAAAACTTTGTTTTCCAACATTTTTCTGTGTAAATAATTGATTTTTAGAAAAAAGTTTTTGACTGTAATCTGACTTTTCTTTTCGCCTTGGGGGACCAGGGTTACTCAAGGTTGTAGTCAGACTCAATCAATTTTTTTTTTCAAAACATGTGAAAAACTGTCACAAAACAACGTTTTTTCAAAAGTTACTTAGGCAACGTTTTAACATGACTTACGAAAAATTATGAAAAAGCTACAAGACGTATTTCACAGAAAAGTTTCAAAAAATCTGAGTGTTGAGATATGGCTTTTTGAAAACAATTAATTTCTTTGAAAAATAACCAAAATCCAAGTTTCTCCAACTTTTTTTCGGATTTTGGTCATTTTTCAAAGAAATTGATTTTTTCAAAAAGCCATATCTCAACACTCAGATTTTTTAAAATTTTTATGTGAAATACGTCTTGTAGCTTTCGAGCTGCGTTACAAGGTAGCACTGAGCTGTTGTTAAAATTGTTCACGTGACGCCTATTAACAACTTTTGAAAGCCTTGGGGTCAACATTGACCACAGCCGTAAAAGGTGCTTCTTTTTTTGTACAACAACAGAAATGAATCGCTAAACCTTCAAAAAATAGTCAAAATGTAGTTAAAGGAGCATGCTTTCCTGTTGATAAGTCAATTGTTAATATTTGAATTCCCGGGGACAAAATCCTACACTATGGTTTTGGCACGAATTGTTTTTTGAATGCAAGCATTTTTTATTTCAAATATTCTTTTTGAATTCTTTAATTGCGTCAAACCCAGCAATTGTGGGCACAGCAATAAGTATGAATACCCACTGTACCTATGGCATTTAGCCGGATCGGATCCCGAGGTTGAGCATGAGTCTGACCCTTCAAAGTGTCGTGGACTTCGAGTTTTGGAATTGCTGAGCCTTTGGCTCGGCCTTCTATCTGTGGGTGAGTGTTCACTGTGTAAAACAGAAATGCAGGAGCAGGTGAAATACCACTGTTCATACCGACTCTTCTAGAATTTTCTCGGTATCTTTTATGGAAGTTGGTGATTTCGCCAGTGTGGCGATTTGTCAATGCTAAGGCGAGAGTTTTAGAAAATTCTGCTTTAATACCAAAATCTCTACCTAAATCTGTGTCCATTGAAATCAATTCATCATACCTACTAATGAGACCGTAAACAATTCTAAAGTCAAACCAAAGACTAGCCTACTCATCAGACAGAAAAAACTTGTAAGACAAGCCATAGGGCTCAGCAAATCCAAAACTCGAAGTCCACGACACACCGAAGAGGTCAGACTCATGCTCAACCTCGGGATCCGATCCGGCTAAATGCTATAGGTACAGTGGGTACTCATACTTTTTGCTGTGCCCACAATTGCTGGGTTTGACGTAATTAAAGAATTCAAAAAGAATATTTGAAAAAAATGCTTGCATTCAAAAAACAATTCCTGCTAAAACCATAGTGTAGGATTTTGTCCCCGGAATTCAAATATCAACAATTGACTTATCAACAGGAAAGCATGCTCCTTTAACAACGAGGCAAACAAAGTCAGAAAAAATCAGCACTTAGCATTCTTTACATAAAAAGTTATGACGCTTTTAATACTGCTCTGGGCCCGTAACATATGATGAGGTTAAGGGTAGGCTTACCCTCAGCTGAGGTTAAAATGACGACCCCAACTGCTGAGGGTAGAAATTTTACCCGATTCTTGTAGACACATTTTTTGAGCAACGATCATGTAAGCACCGGTGTTTTAAGGGTTTTCGGGCTCGCTGATCACGAATTTGACGTTAGTTCTTCCAGTTTTCAAAGAAAATTGTGTTAAATTGCTACATTTGAATTATGATCGAAAAACCACTTTAGGCGTTAATCTTACTTTAGATCTCACAACATTTATTCACATTGTTTTACATTAAATTCTTTTACTGCTTCAAAAGTATTTTAAACAGAACTTTTAATGAAGAAGAATTGAGATTAGTGATCAAGCAGCCGGTAAATAGTGGAATAATAAAAATTAACCATGAACCGCGTGGTTATAGTTAATTAGCCACAAAATAATCTTATTCTACAATAATGGAAGTTTTAATGGTTAGCGCTATAATGACTACGGACTGTATTTTACTGCCTTTAAACTGGCTGAACTTGGTCATTTTTAACCTTTGGCTCAGTTATAGATAGTGTTTAAAGGGGGGGGGACATTTGGGGGGGGGGGGGGGGTTGAGAAATGGGTTTGCCAACCTGATGAAAAACCCATAAATGGGTTGCAAAAAGATTTTAAATATAATATTCTTTATGTGATTTTATCATGGGTTTCACTAAATAATGCCAAATAATCTAGTGAAACCCATGATAAAATCACATAAAGAATATTATATTTAAAATCTTTTTGCAACCCATTTATGGTTTTTCATCAGGTTGGCAAACCCATTTCTCAACCCCCCCAAATGTCCCCCCCCCTTTAATGTTAAAATTCAGAGGAGAATTAGAAAATTCACACGCAAAATATTCAGGCGTGAATAGTGCCATTAGAGCTCACGCCTGATTTCACACCTGAACCCAATTTCAGACGAGAATTGGCAAGTAAATTTACACGCAAAAGTTCAGGCGTGAATAGGCCATGTAAATTCATGCCTGAATTCACACCTCTATTCCCGTCTGAATATTTTGCGTGTAAATTTACTTGCCAATTCTTCACTTGCCAATAACGCAGAATATAATTTGCATGTCAAACTCTAAATAAAGCTAATACACAGCTGGTTGTGTTTACCCTCACCATAAAAACCAGGTAACGAGTAAGTCTACCTTCAGTTAAGGGTAAAAGGGAGGGTAACAGGTAAATTTCTTATGGTACGGGTTTACCCTCAGCTTAGGGGTGATTTACCCGGGTAGTTTAACCTGGGTAAGTTTACCCGGGTAAGTTAACCCTCATCTTATGGTATGGGCCCTGGGGTCAACGTTGGCCCCACCGTAATCTTTGGGCTAAAAAGCGTAATTGGTCGAAGTATTTGAAAATTCTTGGAGGACTAGCAATGCGATGAAAATAATTTTTGACTGTCTTCACGGCCTTTCAAAATGGGCAGTAGGTGACTTTCCCCCCAAACTTCATGGCGCAGTAGGTAAAGTAAGGGATTTTGTTGTGCCAACACTAGAAAATGGCTATTTTTATTGAAATTCGCCCCACCGTCTGGCACGTTTCTTTTTCAATTTTTTGCAAATTTTTTAATATTAGCCCATTTGACGTAAAATGAATAGAAGACTCAAGTCAAAAATGCTTGATTTTTGACGTTTCCTGTAAATTTTGAGTACAGGTCAAACGAAAGTGCAGACTTTACTTCAAATATAAGGCGAAAAGTGTAAGAGCTCAGCTCGCAGACTTCCCACTCTCGATTCCTGAGAGTGTCGTGAGTTCTATTTTGATTTGAATAGATTTTTGCCAGGAGAGGAAATATTTATGAGAAAATAATTGCATCTGAGTTTCTAGGCCTCAGATCATCTACTATCATCATCACCTCTATTAGAAGGCCCGGGCCTTCTATTTTCAACCCTAAAAAAGTCGGAAAAAAAATATTTCGATTTTGAGATTTTCGGGTGCTCAACTAAAATTTTAAAAGTGGAATCAGGTGAGCTCGTGCTAACTAAGAAAACGCGAAAAACAGATTTGCGAATTTCTTTTCTTTTCTCTCTGATATATAGGTCCTCAAGGGGGCCTTCTATTAGAGAGGGGCCTTCTATTAGAGAGGGCCTTCTAATCGAGAATATACGGTATTCTCGTCGTCTCTCGTCGTCTATCGTCGTCTCTCGTCAGCTCTCAATAAATGAAGCTCGTCGCAGTTTTTGGAAACGCTGGGGGAACAAGCCCGTCAAGCTGGATCTCTCGAATAGAAGGCCCGAATGAATGTTCGTCTCGGTCAAGTGAAATCCCGTCTCGATCAGCTGGAAGCCCGAAGAAGGAGAAGCAGTCAAGTGGATCGCCGGCTCAAAGGAGTCGTCATCTCTCTCGTCAGCATCGTCGTCAAGTGGCCAAGTGGAATGCCGGCTTAAAGGAGCCGCCCTCTCTTCGTCAGCATCATCGTCATCAATCAGAGGGGAAACGTCAAAGGGTGAGTCCCCTTTTATTATCATCTCTTCTTCATTTCTAGTTCTTTGTCATCTGGGAGTCCCGTCTGACAGCATCTCTCGTCCTCTTCATCTCTTCAAGTCCGGTTTCGTCGTAAGCTCAAGTTCTTGAAGCAACTCGCCATGCCTTGTCTGTTGTGGTCCTCTTCCGTCCCGAAGCAGCTTGCCATGGTTATGGTCTGCCGTCCCGATGAAGCAGTCCCGTAGGCATCCAAGGATCAATTGGCCTCCGGTGCTTCATCTCCAAGATGCGGTGATCTCACCTCCTCTGGGTATGGGTTCAGCAAGTAGCATCTCCCGACTTTCGTAGCACGCTCCCGTCTCAATCTGCGCCCTGGATACTGTGGCTGGCAAGAAGCGTTCAAGTGGTCAGTTCCCGCCAAGTTCCTCGCCTGCCCGACAACAGCAATCAAGTGGACAGCAAAGAAGTGCCGGAAAAAGCTCCCGAAGAAATAATAGAATTCCGTTTAATTTGCTGTACTGTCCCGTTTCGCTGTTTGTTTGGGTTAGGAATGAATTGTATTTGGCGTGAATCTGCTCCGCCTACGCTTTTGCTAGTGCACGATTCAGCCTGATTTTTTTACTAAAGTAACACGAAACTTGTATTGTATCGAAAAGTGAGAAATTTGTATTCTTAGCTACGAGTCATACACCAAAATGTTGCCCTGCATCTGCCCTACAAGGGTGGAGCAAATCTTCACAATATCGAGCATCTATGGAAACTAGAAGCCGATTCAAGTCCGGAACAGGGTTGAACACGGGCCGGCCCGGGCTTTTGACGGCCGACCCCGGGCCGGGCTGGGCCGAGCAGTCAATTTTCGGGCCCGTGTCCAACTCTGGTCCGGAACTCATTTTTCTAGTCAATTTTTTCTTTTAAATTTCCCACAAAAATTTTCAAAAGTCACCTACTGCACATTTTGGGCAAACCTTTTTTGAAGCTGATTCACGTCTTTTTGCAGCTGATTTTCCCGCTTTGGCAGCTGATTTTAAAAAGAAATCAATCAGCTGTAAAAATACGTAAATCGACTGCAAAAACAGCCATTCCCCCCCCCCCCCCTCCCCATTTTAGACTGCTTTGAAAGGCCGGGAGTCACATAAAACACAAACATTCACAAAACAATAAACTTTAGTGAAAAAAGGCTTCAATGTTGAGCAAGTCCTAACAGAATTTGTTGATGATTTAGTAACAAATGTATGACTTTTTGCTCATCCCTTCTTTGGAAAAGCATTTCTCCCTCGAAGTGCAACATGTTGTGTTTCCTTGCCCTGAGCAATATCCCTACTAACTAAAATATTGCTTCATATTCAAACTTAACTACTTTAGCTTCTGGCTAACCAACCTTGTCTGAAATAAATTGGTAGATTTTAAATAGATCTCCAAAGGTGATAGTAATTTCATAGGAGGAAGGTGAATTTCGATGGCCATTCTCTTCAATCACCTTAAAATTAATTTTTGGAATCGCATAAGAAAAAGATAAGAAAAAAAGGATAATATATCGAACTGAAAATCGACTCCGCATAGCCTATTTGCTAGTAAAATTGCTGAAAATACTTGTCCATGACAAAATCCAGGAAATATTACACCTAGAATCAAACAAGACATTATTTTTAAGTTCTGGTCAATAAAAAGTTGAGTTTTTCAACCATCTAAAAGTACCTTTTTGACCATTTTTAAAGGGATTCAGGGCTGTATTGGGTGGAAATGGACCAAAAATAGGCCAATTTAGTGTAAAAAGGAACACGTTGAACATAGTTTTGTTGACTGGTGCCTACCGCACGAAGAAACTCTGGTATGCATATATTTTTATACATCCAGAGTCATATATACTCCGGTAGGGTCGAATTTTCCCTTCCTATCAGCTCTTTCTATTAAACTTTTTAACCTTATTTACAAAGTTTTAACACCATTAGGTAGCCCTGCAATTCTAGTTTCTGGCGAAATATTATTTGCTCCACTATCTCTGCAAAATGTAGCACACAAAGGTAAAATTATGAGCCAAATTATTTTTTCTGACTTCCTTCATACCTTCACCTATTTGTGTTATATTTTGCAAGGAAGATGCAAAAGTGATACCTCGCCAGAAACTAGAATCGCAAGGCTATCTGATAGTGTAATAACCTTCGAAAAAGATCAAAAATTCGAAAGAAACAGGGAAAACTAAAATATGCGCCAGAAATAACGAAATCTGTGACATCCTGTGTCACAGACATCCTGTGTCACTGTGACAAACTCATTTTTCGTAAGCGGCCAGTCTTTTGTTTCTGGTGCAAGGGGATTCTCTGTGCTGAAAGAGGGTAAGAAGCAAGTTCGTTTCATAGAGCAAAGTTACAGAGTTCGCCTACAGTTCTTGTTTACAAACATGACGAGGTAGAAACGTCCCGGAGGACGAAACGGCCCCGAAAACGAAATATTCTGAGGACGAGACGTCGCGTACCCTTCTGCACAGTCTCCCCAAATCCTTTCTGGAATGGAGAATATCACTGCTCGTGTGTTCTGGAAGCTAAAAAGCAGCACTGTAAGCACTCTGTGACTTTGCTACATGAAAACGGACTAAAATAATTTGCATCAAAAAAAATTTTTGCAGCAAAAAAAGTCTTTTTGCACCAACTAATTTTTGCAACAAAAAAAAGTTTTTTTTACAGCGAATAAAATTCTTTTTGCACCAACTAATTTTTGCATTAAAAGAAGTATTTTTGCAGCAGAAAAAGCTTTGTCCTTTTAAATCGGTCCTAACGCGCGCTAGCCTATCTTGTGGCTAAAGGCTTCACCCAAGTTCGACAACCTTTTTTGTGAAAATATCTATATGATACTAACGTGTTAATCACGACCTATCAAATCCTTGTTTGTGTCGAATCATTAATAAACCTGTATTTTAGGGTGAATTCCAGATAATCTTGGAGAAGCGAGAAATGTTTACAAGTCCCGCTGGGAGGAAATATTTTTTTGCTGGGAACGAGCTGTTTTCAGGCTTTGAAGGTGCTTCCTTGCAGTTTTGTTTGCCAGAAACAAATATCACTTCTCCTACGATGACAACCACTGCGAACTCTATTTTCACAATGGAATTTTTTTTGAGAAAGACAGTTAGATTTTATTTATCAGTGCTAAATTACCTGGCACAGTTGAAACATTTCTTTGGCTATACATTTCGCTAAAAGGCATAAGTAAAGTTGAAACAAACTGAGCACCAACCAGCTTTGTTGGCTCGCATCTCAGTCAATGTACCAGGTCTGGGACGTCCATATTCAGCAGAATGTTTAGCATACTTTTGGGCACAAAGTCAGCCGAATAAACATCATTTTTACGACTTTCCATATCGTTAAGTTCTCTTTGGCGGAAACTAGACATTAGATGGCCGATGTTGTAAGCTGAAAATTGTGGGCATTATTTCAATATATTTATGTGAAATTTTTCTCAAGATTAGATTTTTTTAATCACAATGTGGGCAAAATTATGCGGGAATTTCCTAAATTTTTTCCAAGAACTCTCTTCGCACTTTTTAGTTAATCTTAGGAGCATTCGTTACACCTCGAGTCAAAATTTCTATTGATCCCCCTGCTGATATTTTAAGAAAATTGAGTGCTGTTGAGGGATTATCAAGAAATGCTAATCAGTTCGTATGATAAACTAAATTATGTCCAAAAAATTATGAAAAACTAGTGAAAAACATCACAACATGCCGTTAATTAAATAAACACAGAAAAAAACCCCCAACTCGGTACTGAATCCCAGAAAGAAAAAAACAATTAAACACATAAACCTAACTAGCCATTAAAAGTCGGAGAAGTACAGGGTGGGCCAATTTTTTTGGAACACTTTAAACGATCATAACTTTTTTCTATGATGGAATGTCGAAATTCTGTAAACGTCATTCGACTCAGAATCAAAAAACAATTTTTTGGTGCATGGAGCTCGAAAAAAATTTTTGGTCAAAATTTTTGAATTTGCCTTGGTCCACCCTGTGTTCTAAAAACGTCGATTTTTTGCACAACAACAAGCAGTGGCGAAAAATCGACGTTTTTAGAACACAGGGTGGACCAAGGCAAATTCAAAAATTTTGACCAAAATTTTTTTTCGAGCTCTATGCACCAAAAAAATTGTTTTTTGATTCTGGGTCGAATGGCGTTTACAGAATTTCGAAATTCCATCATAGAAAAAAGTTATGATCGTTTAAAGTGCTCCAAAAAATTGGCCCACCCTGTATAACAAACACAAGCAGTAATATCTGAAGTTCACGAAACACTAAATAAGTCAAACCTCTTTGCATCATCACCCTATAGTATACGATTGCTGCAGCTCTGCAGATTTTGTCAAGTAACAGGTAAAAACACACTCTCATAAAAACACACCCAAAAGTACAACTGCCCCTTAATGTAGGTAACCATAGCTGGCTCTTCAAGTTAAAAAGACACTGAGTAAAATTTCTATACACGGACAAAACCGAACAATTCAGCTAAATGATAAGCCCTCCCACTCTGACGTTTTAAGAGAATGGCAAAAAATATTAAGAAGGCAGAACGGCGCTAAAGAAACAATTTATTTGCCAAAATACAAGGTCAACAGAGAGGCACACCACAAGAGGAATACGGAGTCAAAAAACGTCGACATTAAATTTCCTGCAGTCAAGATCAGCATTCTCATTCAACTTTCTTCGCATCGGGTGCAGGTCAATTCATCGATGCAACAGTCATCGACAATAAAAATTTATCGATGCAAAACTCATCGCTGCAAAACTCATCGCCAACAAAACTCATCGCCAAAAGAAACTCATCGCTTGCAAAACTCATCGCCGGCAAAACTCATCGATGGCAAAACTCATCGCCAAAAGCAACTTATCGCTTGCAAAACTCATCGACACTTGTATTTTGTCGATTGTTCGTTTATCGACACTTATATTTTGCCGATTGCCTATTCATCGACACTTGTGTTTCGTCGATAGTTTCATTCCTTGATTCATACTATGCTGTCCTTGTAGATCAATTTTTCTTTTCTTTTACTGTTTTATAACTATTTCAGAATTAGATGAGCGCAAGCGACTACAGCGAGCACAGTGACAACAGCGGTGGACACAGTAGCGAGGAAGAAGTCGAGTGGGAAGAAATAAATGATGTCGAGATAGAATGGGTCAATTCTCAGCGAAAGGAAGCTAGCAAAATCAACTATCAAGGCAAGCTCTTCTCCAAGGACAAAGACTCAGGATGCAATCGCTTTTCCTTCTACCGATGTGACAAATTCCAAGCGGGGTGCAGAGCTAGATTGTGGATTGTCAAAGCAACGGGAAAACTACGCTTCAGAAGAGGTCTTCACAAATGCGCAGCAGCTCCTCAGCGTGTGTCTAATGCAAAGCTAATTGATGCTCAGGATTTAATGATAAAGACTAATCCAGATATGGTAAGCTTTTCTAGTTCTTCGTTTGTATATCTTATTGAAAAAATTAGGCTCACACTAGCTGCCGTTAATCAATCTCGCTTTGCTCAATGATGCTGAAAGAGGTTCACTCCAAGAAGCAGCAGTATGAGACAGCGCGCTTGGAAAAAAGCGAAGACGAAAGCTTGGACTTGGACCTGCACCTACCGACTACTCTTTTGAAGTTCCTGATCAGCTGAAGACGTTTCCCGATGGTGAGCTCTTTGTTCTTGAAGACAGTGGGTTGGATGATCTCAGGTATGATTTTATTTGAGCTAAGTATGTCTTTTTACCTAATACTTTAGCGAATTTTACTCTTTTGGTGATACTCACTTCCAAACTCAGGGTATACTGGCTCCTATCAAACGTCTGTATGGTGATGGTACCTATGATCGATGTGCGTTGCAGTCCCGACGTGGCTATCGTGACAAGAAATTTTCGACGGTATATTTCCTAAGTAATAGGATTTTATATTTTATAGCTTTGACAAATAATTTAGCTTTACGTCATATGGGTGAAAGAGAAACGATGGTACAAGCAGCTGATGGGATCTAGTCTGCAATCGACTTGTCCTTCCAATTGCTTTTGCTCTCTTGCCATCTACTGATAAGAAACCTATATTCGCTTTTTCAAACTTCTCAAAAAGGTATTTATTGGTTTTTTTTTGCATGCTCAGATGGCTAACAATGTATTATAGGACTACCCAGGGCTAGTTCCAGAGCGCATCAAGTTTGATTATGAGCGGGCAGTTCAAAACGCAGTGCAAACTGTTTATTCGGGTATCGCTGTTGAGGGAGAGCTCGTTTCACTTGGTTCAAGCTATTACTCACCGCCTGAAGAAAGAACGCATTTCTCAGCTATATGTCAATGAGGTTGAAGTGTATGAGCAGGTATTCGGTACATAAAAGATTTATGTATAAATATTGTGTTCAATAGGTCCGTCTACTCTTAACGCCGTTTTTTGTGCCTTCATCAAATGGTATCCTTCTTTCATGATGTGGTCAAAAGGTTGGTAACGTGCTCAGAACTTCAAGGGTTGGTTTCTTATGTAGAACGGACTTGGATTGGTAATAGTTAAGAATTCTGATTTAGATTTATGTAATAATGTTCTAGGACAAGAAGCGACTCTAAACTAGCAGGGAAAAACGTCCACTGTTCAAGCGTGAGCACTCTAATCTCTATCAAGCGACAATCGAAGGACGTCCTCGCCACAAACAACCACATGGAGAGTGATAATGCAAACTCAACAAACTTATCAAAGAGAATCCATCCATGTGGGACATGACTGCTAGGACTACGCAGTGCAATTCGTGTGATTTCCGTCTTCTTTACAATGTAAAGAATCTTATTATATAAAAACAACATATACGTTTATCACGTATTTAGGAATGGGTCGCAGGAATTGTGCAACCGAGCGAAGTGCTGATGTAGCCAAAGATCAAAGAATTCTGAATGCAGTAAGGCTATGGGACCATGCAAGCCGAGGGCGGATGAGCAAAGTCGACATGGGCAAGAAATATTGATGAATGCTCTTGGAGAAGTTGAATAATTTATAATGTGTGTTATATTTGTCTATTATTCGAGTCAAGTGAATAAAGTGGAGTGTGCCTTTTTTTGTTTGTTTATGGTTTTTAGAGAAGATATGAGATATAATGTATCGGATTATACTTTATATAAATAAGCCTGAAATTTTTTATAAATCGATAATACGTATAAGTCAATACAAAGAAGAGTTGTTGTATTGCATCTGCTTACATAAAATTTTTTTCTGAATATGTATAAGAGGTAACATAAAAAAAGCAAAAACGATAAGACAAAAGTGTCGATGAATAGATAATCGACGAAATAGAAATGTCGATGAATAGACAATCGACAAATATAAGTATCGGTGAATAATATCGACAAATTTTAGGCATCGATGAGTTGAGCTGGCGATGAGTTTTGCCCATCGATGAGTTTTGCCGGCGATGAGTTTTGCAAGCGATGAGTTTCTTTTGGCGATGAGTTCTGTTGGTCTGTCATGAGTTTTGCAGCGATGAGTTTGCATCGATAATTTTATTGTCGATGACTGTTGCATCGATGAATTGACCTGCACCCTTCGCATCCCTTCCAGTCCCTGGTCCCTTTGCTTTATAGCCTCCAGCAAGATTACCTGAAGCACACACCGAATAATTTCGAGTGATAATACGCAAACAATAAATTACCGTTCAACTGCTCATTCACAAATGCACGAAGCTGTTCCACATGAAAAAAGGCTAGCACGGAATCAAGGTAATCTCTGAATGCGTGGTGGCAGACTGATATTTCACTTGAACTTGTACAGCTTT
>SADC01000612.1:0-37607 GCA_004194705.1 Ditylenchus dipsaci | reverse complement strand
GGCGTCCCTGTTAGGGAAAACCGAAATCTAACACCGGATTCGTGTTCAGCATAATATATTGCATACGGTAATAGCGTATGTATTTAGAATCGTATTCAGATTTAAAATATTGAATTTTCCGGGCGCTACTGTAGTATATATTTTGAGCAAAGGTTGTATATTGACTGTGCCTGCGAAATTTGCGAAAAAAACAAAGTTTTCAAAAAATGCTACGAAAATTTCCCGAAAGCCTGGACTTTTTCGGAATTTTTTTTCCGCAAATTTTGGCAGGCACAGTCATATACAACCTTTGCTCAAAATATAGCCTGCTTTCTAGCCTTATTTTGAGTATAAACTTGTATTAACATGTCCACTAGAGCCTATAAAAATGTAATCTGAACAGAATTCCGAAAGTACCGTTACGCCCCTGAAATTTGACCAGGGCAAAATTTTATATACCACCCACCGAACCATAGTATAACCACCCCACCGAACTATAGATACCCACCCCACTGAACTATAGTATACCCACCCCACGAACTACCGTAATTCCTCTAATAAGCCGCCCCCCCCCCCTAAATTCAAAAAAATGGTTTCTGCATTGTGTTTTTGACCTATGTTTCGAAGACACTGTTAGGCAAGTCACCACTATTTGTAGCTCAATCTTACTGCTACAAAATTGAGGGGTAACTTGCCAAAGAGGAGTCTTCGAAAAATGCGTCAAAACACAATGCCAAGACACGATTTTGAATCACAGGGGGGGTGGCTTATTAGAGGAAATTACGGTATAGTATACCACCCCACGAACTATAGTATAACCACCCACCAAACTATAGTATACCCACCCCACTGAACTATAGTATACCACCCCACCGAACTATATTACCCACCCCACTCAACTATAGTATACCCACCCCACTCAACTATTAGTATACCACCCCACTGACTATAGTATAACCACCCCACCGAACTATAGTATACCCACCCACCGACTATAGTATACCCACCCCACTGAACTATAGTATACCCACCCCACCGCTATAGTATCCCACCCACTCAACTATAGTATACCCACCCACTCACTATAGTATAACCACCCCACTGAACTATAGATATACCCACCCGAACTATAGTATACCCACCCCACTCAACTATAGTATACCCCCCCACTCAACTATAGTATACCCACCCCACTCAACTATAGTATACCCACCCCACCGAACTATAGTATACCCACCCACCGAACTATAGTATACCCACCCCACTCAACTATAGTATACCCACTCCAGACTCATAGACTTACAGGGTGTGTCAGAATTACGCGCACTTTTTTGAAAAATTTGGCGAGGTAGCTCCTTGCCCGGTCGATTTCCGTTTTCGGGACCCTAAATCGAGAAATCTCCAGAATTACGGGGCTTTTAAATATCATGACTTCCCATTCATCTTTATTCGTACAATAATAAACAATAAGAAACAACAAGAAAAAAGGATAAATTGAGACAAAAATTGAAACCTTTAGGAATGCCCACTGTCGATTATTCGGAACATCTCTTCTAGACCAAGTTTGAACTGCTTCGCACAAAGTCGGTTTGCTTGCTCTCGATTCTTGATATTAGCCATGTCTAAACGTGAAAGCATGAAAAGGAAGAGATATACCATGCAGACAGCATAATCCAATTAAATTGATAACATATAAAAAATTAAGACAGAAAGAGCAATGTGCGCGTAATTCTGACACACCCTGTATAAATTTTTATTATATTTTCAATGAGACATATAATTATCATATAATAGGATGCAGATACTTTTTTATATTTGAATTTTTTACAGTTTTATAGTTTTGTAGTCATTATAGTTGAGTGGGTGGGTATACTATAGTTGAGTGGGGTGGGTATACTATAGTTGAGTGGGTGGGTATACTATAGTTGAGTGGGTGGGTATACTATAGTTGAGTGGGGTTGTGGGTATACTATAGTTGAGTGGGGTGGTATACTATAGTTGAGTGGGGGGTATACTATAGTTGAGTGGGTTTGGTATACTATAGTTGAGTGGGGTGGGTATACTATAGTTGAGTGGGGGGGTATACTATAGTTGAGTGGGGTGGGTATACTATAGTTGAGTGGGTGGGTAACTATAGTTGAGTGGGGTGGGTATACTATAGTTGGTGGGGTGGGTATACTATAGTTGAGTGGGGTTGTGTATACTATAGTTGAGTGGGTGGGTAACTATAGTGGTGGGGTGGGTATACTATAGTTGAGTGGGGTGGGTATACTATAGTTGAGTGGGGTGGTATACTATAGTTGAGTGGGGTGGTATACTATAGTTGAGTGGGGTGGGTATACTATAGTTGAGTGGGTGGGTATACTATAGTTGAGTGGGGTGGGTATACTATAGTTGAGTGGGTGGGTATACTATAGTTGAGTGGGTTGTGGGTATACTATAGTTGAGTGGGGTGGGTATACTATAGTTGAGTGGGGTGGGTATACTATAGTTGAGTGGGGTGGGTATACTATAGTTGAGTGGGTTGTGGGTATACTATAGTTGAGTGGGGTGGGTATACTATAGTTGAGTGGGGTGGGTATACTATAGTTGAGTGGGGTGGGTATACTATAGTTGAGTGGGTGTGGGTATACTATAGTTGAGTGGGGTGGTATACTATAGTTGAGTGGGTGGGTATACTATAGTTGAGTGGGGTGGGTATACTATAGTTGAGTGGGGTGGGTATACTATAGTTGAGTGGGTGGGTATACTATAGTTGAGTGGGGTGGGTATACTATAGTTGAGTGGGTGGGTATACTATAGTTGAGTGGGGTGGGTATACTATAGTTGAGTGGGGTTGTGGGTATACTATAGTTGAGTGGGGTGGGTATACTATAGTTGAGTGGGGTGGGTATACTATAGTTGAGTGGGGTGGGTATACTATAGTTGAGTGGGGTGGGTATACTATAGTTGAGTGGGGTGGGTATACTATAGTTGAGTGGGGTGGGTATACTATAGTTGAGTGGGTTGTGGGTATACTATAGTTGAGTGGGGTGGGTATACTATAGTTGAGTGGGGTGGGTATACTATAGTTGAGTGGGGTGGGTATACTATAGTTGAGTGGGGTGGGTATACTATAGTTGAGTGGGGTGGGTATACTATAGTTGAGTGGGGTGGGTATACTATAGTTGAGTGGGGTGGGTATACTATAGTTGAGTGGGGTGGGTATACTATAGTTGAGTGGGGTGGGTATACTATAGTTCAGTGGGTTGTGGGTATACTATAGTTGAGTGGGTGGGTATACTATAGTTGAGTGGGGTGGGTATACTATAGTTCAGTGGGGTTGTGGGTATACTATAGTTGAGTGGGGTGGGTATACTATAGTTGAGTGGGGTGGGTATACTATAGTTGAGTGGGGTGGGTATACTATAGTTCAGTGGGGTTGTGGGTATACTATAGTTGAGTGGGGTGGGTATACTATAGTTGCTCCTTTATGGTAATAGCGATTGGTACAAAAAAAATTATGGGTCAAAAATAAAAATTAAATTAACTTAAGGTCGCAAAATCCCATTTTCTAGTCAAAATACCCCCCCTAAAGTGTGTCCTCCTTTAAATTTAATTATTATAAATTATGTCTAGCCTACCTGTTAACACTCTATCCATCCCATTAAACTTTCGTCTTTGTTTTAACTTCTTGAAGGCTTCCTCGATTTTTTCACTGAGCCCTACAAGAGGTTTAAAGCCCAGAACTGAAAAATAGGCGATATTTTAAGTTTTAAGAGTCTTTTACACTATATAAAGTCAAAAGTTAACCAGATGCAACAGTGATAGTGAGAGTGATTGTATTGTTAGTCTTTAGCTTCCTTTTTATCATAGCTTTAAATTGTTTTTTTGGAGGATTTAAAAAGACTTGAACAATAGTTAAACACAAAAGCCCACACTCAAAGAAAGCATGTGGTTAGAAATAATGTTGTGTGAGCATCTTTACTTATCCCACCCTACTGGTTCACAGCAAGATGGGGAAAGCCAGAGAGTCTCCTTGAGCAAACAAGAAAACAACTTTGTGGAAGAGAACAAATCAAATGGGTTTGATTCGCTCTTATATCCCCCGCACTGGCACCGAATGGTAGGCGATCTTTTTTTCGACCTGATAAAGAAACGAATCTGATCGCAATTGCTCTAACTCAAACAAAATATTTCAAAAAATGTTTTCATCGATTCTATTTGCGGGTGACCATACCAACTGACCAGTGTGTGAGCAACTGCCAGCAAATCGGTCCTTCTTTTTCGGTTTTTTAGTCGAAAAGCCGAAAAATTCCGACTTCCGACTTGTGCCTTTGGTTACAGATCCGGTTCAATTCCTCAAAATTTTCGATTCCAATTGACTTTTCGATACTTCGGATCAAAAATTCCGTCCTTTGTCAACTTTAGCCAGGACAATGTGTCAGAGTCCTTGGAGATAGCATTCAAATAAGCGCCACAACAACATAGTTACTCATAAAAATTTTGAAAGGAAGATTTTGTTTACACATTATTTAATGTTTTCAAAAGGCACAAAACAAAGTTTGTTAAAGGGCCATGGCCAGGCGTTCTCGATTGTCTCTGCCAATTCGAATTTTATTGCCTAAACATTGAAATTCTATACTGATTTTTCAACTTGGTTTCTAACAAAACAAAGCCTAGAATTTTATTTTAGGTATAGTTTTAAAAAAACCAAGTTCAACAATCCGCACAGAAGTCCAATGATTAGGAATTTTTTTGAATTGGCGGGGGACAACCGTTGTCGGAGACGGCAATGGCCCTTTTTAGGGGCATGTCCACGCTAATAAGGGGCGGGAATTAAATTTTTTCCCAATCATTGAACTTCTGTACGGATTTTTCAACTTGGTTTCAAACAAAACAAAGCCTAGAACTTAATGAAGGTATGGTTATTTTAGAAAACAAGTACAAAAATCCGTACAGAAGTTCAATGATCAGGAAAAAATTTGAATTCCCGGGCACCACCCCTTATTAGCGTGGGCATGCCTCTTTAAAATGTCTGAAATATAAATAATTTAGGGCTTGGGACCCAAAACTTTGAAAGTAAGAACATTTACTCAAAATAATTTCAGCAAAATTATACTACAGTCGACTCTCGTTATAACGACGCTCGATATAACGATCCGCTCGATATAACGACCCGAAAAAATCACCAATTTGGTCAGCTTTGACTAAAATTCAGTCAAATGAACGCTCGATGTAACGACTCTCGTTATAACGACCCATTTTTAGCCGGTCCCTTGCGGGTCGTTATAACGAGAGTCGACTGTATTTTATCCAGTGCTCATTGTTTTTTTTGCTCCTAAAAAAAAGCTTTGGGGTTCTAAAATAAGGACGAATCTTATTTATAAGGACATTTCGGAGTCCTGAAATAATTGCTAAGAAAAAAGCTGAGACAATCTTCGTTTTAGCGTTCACATTCTCCATTTTCAATTCAATTTCAATCCAACTGATTTTCAAAATTTTGTTTTTGATTGCTTCGCTTTAATTGATTTGTATCTAGTCCATGGACTAGACTGATAAGACAGGTGTGAGAGACAACCCTCGCTGCTGTTGCTGCTTATACTATCTATGCACCGCTGATTAATTTGCCTATGTTCCAATTGGGTTTCAGCGGTTTTATTGCTGTTTGGAGACAATAAGATGCTAGCAGAAAAGAATTGCTGTCTTTTTTGCTAGTCAAGTATGTCATTTATTTGACTTCTCGCCCAATATTGTAAAACAATTTTTAGATTCTTCGAAGCTGCCTCGAAAATTAAGAGGCAATTACAGAAAAATGCTGCCCAGAACTGTAGAAGTAGAGGAGGAAGAACACGACGAGGTACCCCTCTTGCCCATATCAGATCCTGAAGATGGCCTGAGAAACACCAGGACCCACAGCTACTTTTCTCCGTAAGTCTGTTAGCAAATCTCGCTTTTGGTCTTCGATCAATTATATTGGTCAGAAATCAAACTTAAACGTCAGAATGACAGGGTCAGTCTTTTTGCAAGAGCACGGAATCCAAAAAAGAACCCGGAATTCTCATGAAGACTTTTTTGGGATACATTTTTTCGTTAGGGAAGGTGGCTCTTTTTGCCCAGCTCCAGTGACCAAAACGCGGTAGAATACCTTAATACAAGGTAATTTACCTTGGGCGACCAAGGATAAAAGTCACATTCTGGTCAAATAATTTTTTTTGCGAAAAATCCCTTTTTTATATGGAAAAGGGTCAGAAAATAACTTTCTTTTCAGTTTAAGCATATAAAAATTACATAGGAGTCGTTTAAACATGATTTACAAATAAGTAGGGTTGTCGACTTTCGACTTTTAAGTCGAAAGTTCAAAATTTTTTTAAGGCAGATTTTTGTTACCGGAGTGTAAATCTGATTTTACAATGTATACCCAACTTTTAATTCTGAATATATGTTGTAAAATCAGATTTTCGACCCGAAAAATCGGCCTTAAAAAATTTCGACCTTTCGATTCTCGACCTAAAAGGCGAAAGTTGACAACCCTACAAATAAGTGAAAAATGCTAAAATTACGATGTCGATACCAATATTTTTCAAAATTGCCGATCGATATTTATGGTCAGAATTAGCGTTACTACTCATTTGCGCAAAACTCATTTGCGCAATTTTTTTGAAGTTACAGGTTCGAATTCCGGTGGTAGCAGAAATTATTTTTTCTTCACTGGAATAACTTTGAACTTACCCTATTCAGAATCGTGTCCTGAACACGATTTGAAATAGAAACCCCAGTCCTGGAGTAGTTTCGCGTCCTGTAAGGCCACGTATCCAATTAGCGGCTTCTCCTTTCACCCCCACTCTGCCTTTCACTCTCACTCTCAGTGTTGTACCCAATAGGAAAAATTTGCCTCTCAGTCTTACGTTCACTCTCACTCGCATTCTCACTTTCAGTGAAAATTTTGCTTTAATTTAACCGACCAAACCAAGTGGCCGTCCACTTGGAGCAAAAACTTTTTTTACTTTTTCGGGTCTTAAAACCTGTTTTCTGGACTTATTCGGTATGTTGAAGATGGTTTGATAATGGTAAAATGCCGTTTTGTAGGGTATTTCTTGAACTTTGGTAAAATCCAGTTTTTGTAAAATCAATTATTGCCGAATACTCAAAAAATACCCCACGAAACGGCATTTCACCATTATCAAACCATCTTCAGCATGCATGAATTAGTCCAAAAAACAAGTTTTGGAACATGAAAAACGTAAAAAAAAATCGATCCAAGCGGACGACCATTTGGTTTAGTTGGTGTATCGATTATCCGGTGGAACTGAGGTTGGATCATAGAAAAACATTTTAAATTTTAAAAGTTTTTTACAAGATGAAAATATTACTACCCAGGAGTTTTACCTGAGTTCTTCAACATTTTTTAAGTGTCCTTCCAAGTGTCCGTCCTAGGGTTAAAGGGCCATTGCCACCTGTTTTGAATTGTCCCCGCCAATTCAAATTTTTTTGCCTAATCATTCGACTTCTGTACGGATTTTTCAGTTTGATTTCTAACAAAACAAGGCCTAGGATTTAATTTCAGGTATAGTTTTGTTAGAAACCAAGTTGAAAATTTCGTACGTAAATCCAGCGATAAAGAAAAAATTTGAATTGGCGGGGGACAACCGTTGTCAGAGACGGCAATGGCCCTTCAAGAAAAAATAATTTCTACTACCACCGGGATTCGAACCTGTAACTTCAAAAATTTGCGCAAATGAGTTTTGCGCAAATGAGTAGTAATCAGAATTAGGACTGATCGATCGATATTTTCAGTACGATATATCGATCGTACACATCACTAGTTAGGAGTGGCGGGCTCTTTTAGAGTAAATACAGTTTTTTTTTATTATACTAGAGTAAAGTCCCTTTACCTATTTTTAACGCCTTTATTTTCTCTTCTACATATGAATGGCAGAACTAACTGCAATAAATTTTACTTTTCATGAATACATTAGTTCTGAATCACATCTAAAAAATATAATAAAATAGAAAATACAATTCTAAGACCTAGCTTCATTTCTAACTGTTTTCTATTTGTATAACTTTTGCTTTATTTCTCAAGCCAGTTTTTTTAATGTCCAAAACCATCAACGATGAGAATCTCAAAAATAGTAAAGGTTCTTGCAGGTAAGCGGGCTTTACCCATTTATTAAGTATACTAGGGTCTGCAGGTGCCTATCGGCGCCTATGCCGTTTGGGAACATTAGTGTTTCGGGAACATTAGTGGTTCATGTATATTAGTAGTTCGGGTAGATTAATTGTTCGAATGCATTAATGGTTAGGGTAGATCATCCACCCAATTTCCACCTGTGAATGCACCTACTCTACCTCGCCTACCTGCACCTACCGTCGCCTATCCTCGCCTACCCTTGCCTATCCTCGCTTACCCTTGCCTATCCTCGTCAGCTTAGTCGATTTACTAATAAAACTGCTCGAAGAATTTGAAACTGACTGTCATTTTCTGAATCCCGCTCAAGACAATAATTATTTGAATTTAAAAGTATTGAATTGTTTAAATGTTTATTGTTTGAGCGGAATTCAGAAAATGACATTCAGCTTTAAATTCTTCGAGCAGTTTTATTAGTAGATCGACCACGCTGAGCACGTATTTGATGTCAGATTCTAAGGTTTCTTTTGTGAAATTAGTGAATGCGGCATACCACCACAAATCTTGACCAAATTAATTTTCAAAAATAGCGCCAAAACACTGCCGTAAATTGACGTTCTCACGTTTTGACTTCTAAAACTAATTTTTCATGTTCTTTAACATTTTTATAATCTTTTTTTCCGTATCGCGCTTATGCAACATTTTACAGGCATATTTTGGTGAGAAGTCAAAATTTGAAAATCGAAACTTTTTCACTATTGCTTTAAATTTTTAACGTTTACAAATGTTAGAAATAGAGTGAATAACTCATCTGATAGGAAATTTCTTGCTCTTTAAAATCAGTCATAACTTCTGCTTGGCTTATTTATTGTTTAGCGAGATAAAGGCTTTCAACTATATACACTCAATATTTTTGACTTGTTTCTTAAAATAGCTGTTTTGATCCCCTCAGACTACGCTTTTCGGCGTTTTCCTTCCGCGTTACATTCTAAATCTATTCTATTTGTGGTTACTATCCGCGGCGGAGTGTTAACGTAGTTACTTTATTTTAAGACCCGGGCCGTTTTTAACCCCTCTTTGGAGAGAGGGGTCGGAGATTGGAGAGGGGTCGATTATTTTTCTGAAAAAACCTATTTTTCGCCTCAGCCCGCCCCTCTTGTTTAGAGTAAAATTATAGGGCATAATTAAAGCACTATATATCCTCAATTAATTGTCCTGGACCGTTTTTTCAATAATCAAAAAATTCTTGGGTGGTTTACCGATATCTAAACAATGGGAAATCAGAGCTCGTGGCAGTCAGGATAACGTAATAAAGAAATTCGCAAAACATTGATTCTTGGGTGAGATGTAGGGGGGGGGGGGTGCTGTGATTACAGGAGGGCCAATTAATAGAGGATATACGGTAAATACGGTAACTCCTTGTTTAAAAAAGTGGCAAAAATTTGGAAAAAAACAAAGAAAAAATATAAAAATAACCAGGAATGACAATGTAGAGATTTTGATGTTGTAATTTTTGTAGCAAAACATCAGTGGTTGGTGTCATTGGATTGCTATGCATATTTACTTTCTTGACTACAACCACTTTGTTTGGTGTGCTCTACTACAAGCTGATCATGAATGTGAGTGTTGTTATGGTTAAATGCACACATTTTTTTAACTGGAAATATCGTTGCAGAAACCAAGTAAGCTGCCTAAATGGCCATCTCCGTCACACAGTTTGTTGGGAGAATATTCGACCGCAGCTGTGGCTGCCGACAATGACTTGTGCTCGGAGATCGGCAGGTCTAGTCAAATACTAAGACAATCTATGCGGTCCAACCAAATATTTTTAGAGACATTTTGTTGCAGGGTGGAAATGCAGTGGATGCAGCTATTGCTACCTTGTAGGTTTCAGATATTTGGAAAAAAATTCCCACCTTTTACATTTATCCAAAAAATTTGGAATCTGGTCATTTTTCAAAGAAATTGGTTTTTTTCCAAAAAGCCATATCTCAAAACTCAGAATTTCAAAAGTTACTCTGTGAAGTAGGTTTTGTAGCTCTTGAACTGCGCTACAACATAGTGCTCTAATTTTGCTGTAGCCTTAAACTTCCATTAAAAATTTTGCTGTAGCCTTAAACTTCCATTAAAATTTTGCTGTAGCCTTAAACTTCCATTAAAAATTTTGATCAGTTAAAGTGATAAAAATGCCCGTCAACATCTAAAAATGACCTCACATGTGTTTGTAGCCAAATAATGGCTTTTCCTAAATATTCCAATAAAACTTTATATAATATTTGAAAGAGGATGAATAGAGCTACAAAACCTTTGTTTTGAAATGTTCTTATAGAAATAATTTTACCTTCAATAATGAGCCCAAAAGTCCGTTCCGAAATTTTCTAACACCAGTTACTTACAGGCTTTGTACTACCAAAATGTTCACTATATTCTAGCAGTCATTTTGAGTACTAGATGCAATAAGAAATACAACAAAATAAAATAAAAATTTAGTGAATAAAAAAATTGAATATTTTTTTTACTAAAATGTCATGGGCAAATTTAAACTTCAATAGGCCTTTTATTTATTTTTATTACCTTGTGGGATCGAGCCAGCTCCTTTCACATGTAAATTTTTGATACTCTACGAGAATGCATCATAAAGTTACATATCATCTTTCATCCTCAAAATAAATTTCGGCTAATTCCCTTGTCAGCCAACAAAGTAATTTTTTAGGTTTTGTATTGGTGTAATGGACACACAATCAGCTGGACTTGGTGGAGGACACTTCATGACTATCTATAATGCGTCAGATATTTTGATAAAATTCAATTTGACACTTTCAGTGTTGTATTTTCAGAACTACCAAGAAGTGCCATGTAGTTGACGCTAGAGAAGCTGCTCCCCTGGCTGCCACCGAAAACATGTACAAGGACAAGTGGACACCTCTAAATATGGTAGACTTGGCTGGAGTTTACAGCTCATAGTTTTGTTCAATGAAACTAATTTTATGTTAGGGTGGAAGGCCATAGCTGTGCCTGGAGAATTGCATGGACTGTGGACCGAATACAAACACTTTGGTGGACGCGTTCCATGGTCTTCTTTGGTCCAGCCGACTATTAATCTAATGCAAGAAGGTAGGAATGGTTTTGTCTAGTTTCGGGAACATTTAATTTAACTACTTTGGGATTAGGATACCCAACCTCACATGCTATGGCCATAGGACTTAGGCAAAATGAAGCAGCTATTCTCAAGGAGAAAACAATGAGCAAGCATTTTGTCAATCCTGAAACTGGTCATATATACAAGTTGGGCGAGCAGATAAAAACAAGGTGATTTTCTGGTTTTCCATCATTCCACCCTCATTGTTTTTTAACTCTCCGCAAACTGCAAACAATTTCGGTCGATCACGGTATTTTTGTTGTAAAATAAATATCGAAAAAAAAATTGATAAGTTCATGGTATCAAGAAAACAGGGTAATTAAGAAAACACATTGATAAGCCAGGTAAAAAATTATCTCGGTCCGGGATAAAACCCCTAAGATTGAGGAGCTGGCTGTCACGCTACGTGACACAATTTTGCCGCGCCACGATTTCGCCGGAGTTTTATTTCGCCGCAGCCCTAATTTAGCCGGACAGCTATTTCACGCATATTTTCAAGGCTTTTACTATGTTTTTCAACATGGAGCTTGGCAAAAAGATCTTCTAAATGCATTTTTGATCAGGAGTATATCAATGAGTGCGCGCATCTCTAACCCATCAAGCCCCCTGCGCCCCTTCGAGGGAGCAGGGGCTTGGAGTGGTGAAAAAAGTTTGTATTTTTGGATGTCTTACCATGTTTTTCAAAATCGGCTTTGGCAAAAAGAGGCTAATGTTTCTTAGATATTTAACGTAAGAAATCATAGCTTTTGAAAAAATAAGTAGTTTTTTTTCATAAAAAGCAACTTCTTTCTCTGCGTTTTCTGAATTACATTGGGTAAGTTGATACTTCGTTAGAAACTAGAAGAATATGCAACTGTCTCTTTGAATAACACTAACTTTTGGATAAGGATTACGCCTCGAAAATTTTGCCAATTTTTTTCTCTGCTCTGGCTTCTATATTTTAGCTGTTTCAAATCCATTTCTATTCAAATCTCTTTGTTTTGTATTGTCGGCTAGGGCTCAACTTAGATAACATTCAAACTTGCGTTTTAAAAATTTGTTAAACAACTTCCATAGCGATCTAATTCTGGTGTTGGTTTTAGAGAGAACTTCATAGAGACTTTAAAAATACTCTCCAAATCCAAAGATCCAGTCAAAGAATTCTACCAAGGACAACTAACCAAAAATATGGTAGACGAGTTCAAGCAATATGGTTTGTATACTACATCTTAATTTCATTGTCTATTCTATTTTTCCCAGGTGGTTTACTCACCTTAGAAGATTTTGGGGAGTACAAAGCCAAAGTAAGGTCAGATGTAGAAGTAATCTACACAAGGTTAGCTAATGGACGCATCCTTTGTGGACCACCACCTCCATCTGGGTCAGCAGTTACTCAGGCTATACTCAACATACTAGATCAGTAAGCCTTTTTACGGGTTTAGAAAATACAAAACCATAAATTTTTGAAGGATTCCACTGAATATGAGCACATTTGATGGCAACGTCAACCTCTTTCATAATTTTATTGAAGCCTCAAAATTCGCCTATGCAGCCAGAAGCGATTTAGGTGATATGGATTACATTGCGAATGCATCCCAAATAGCCAAGAACATAACTTCCAGGTTATGGGCTGATGAGATTAGGTATGTAGTGCTTCATGAGTGCTTTCAACACGAGAATACCCTATCGTAACTAAGAAAAACTTTACATAACTTACAATCTGAAACTTGTATTTAAAGGGGCATGCTCACCTGTTTAAATTTGTCCCCCGCCAATTCAAATTTTTTTGCCTAATCATTCGACTTCTGTAAGCATTTTTCAACATGTTTTCTAACAAAACTATACATAAAATAAAATTCTAGGCCTTGTTTTGTTAAAAATCGAGCTGAAAAATGCTTACAGAAGTTCAATGATTCAGAAAAAAATTTGAATTGGCAGACAAATTTAAACAGGTGCACGGCTTTTCAAAAGGCCCGAAAGTGTGTCATTTAGCTTTTTAGGCGTGTCTGCATGGCGCAGTGGGTAAATGTCTTCGTCACACCATTTACATAGCAAAATAGGCTATTTTCCTCGGGGTCACGAGTTCGATCCCACCCTCTGGTACATACGATTTTTCACAAAAAAAATTGCAATTTTTTATTCACCCACTCGACTTAAAATCGAAAAGTAGACATAGGTCATAGAGATAAGATTTTCAGCTTTTCTTATAAAATTTTGAGTACAGGCCCGATGAAAGTCCAGAATTCACGTCAAATAAAAGGCAAAAGTTGAAACGCAACTTCTTTTTGTAAAAGGTTTGCGAGGTTTGTATTTCAGAGGGTGAGTTATACACCAAAAGAAAGCTGAGAATCTCCCCTTGCAGAAAATACAGATCGAATTTTCAAAATACAGATTTTATAAAACTAGAAGTCATTTCAAGTCTAAAACACGTTTTTCTAGTCAAATTTGAGGAGTTTTTTAATTTCCCGCGAAATTCGCTTGAAAAGCTAAATGACACACTTTCGGGCGTTTTGAAAAGCCGTGAGGTGAGCATGCCCCTTTAATGAGCGCGCTATCTCCTGATATTTTAGGTTTTTGAAATTGATCTGTAAAATTTTGAGAAAATCACGATACCAAGTGTTGGCCACCTGAAGTTGCTTTCAAAAGCCACTGGTTTTTTGTTAGATTTTGGGGTCAAATTGATTTCACTTGAATTTTTTAAAATTAGCGTGTTGTCTCGAGAGTCTTTGCACCCTTTCTGTTGCATTTTTCAGGACTGGCTCTTAGTAATATTAAGAACTTTGGTGGACGCCCTTTCAAAAAAAAAATACAGATTGGTGCCCTGTTTTCAATCGTTAAATATTTTAGGTCGAAAATGACTGCACTCACACATCCAGGTGTATTATAGTTAGAGGTGTGTAAAGATTGTGAAGTAAATTCTATTTTCTCAAGATGGCTACTATGGTGGCAACTTTCAAGCAGCACCCGAAGACCATGGAACAACTCATATAAGTGTAATTGACAAGTTTGGAAACGCTGTATCCGTCACTTCCACCATTAACTTGATGTTTGCTTAATTTTTAAGGAAATAATTAAGTCATCTGTTTTTTAGTCTCGGTGCCTTGGTCATGTCAGAATCAACCGGTATTTTGTGGAATGACGAGGTGAGGAAAACAGAATTTTCATGCACACGGTTGAAAAAAAACTTACTGAACATCGATTTTGAGACTATGACATAATTACAAACACCGTATATTCTACAAGGTGTATTAAGTATTTTGGCCCCTTTGAATGTGTACCCTGGTAGTCGTATCCAGATTAGAGAACTCAGGTAGTGTACTGGTACCTGGGTTGTGATATTTTCGTCTTGAATAGAAATTTTAAAATTTAAAATATTTTTTCTATGATCCAACCTCAGTTCTACTGGACAATCCATGCACCAACTAAACCAAGTGGTCGTCCACTTAGATCAAGTTTTTTTAACGGTTTTCATGTTCCAAAACCTGTTTTTTAGACTAATTCAGGCATGTAGATGGTTTTATAATAGTAGCTGAAGATGGTTTTATAATTGTAAAATGAGGTTTTGTATGGTATTTTTTGAGTATTGGGAAATAATTGATTTTACCAAAACTTGATTTCAGCAAAACTCAAAAAATACCATACAAAACTTCATTTTACTATCAAACCATCTTCAGCATGCCTGAATTAGTCCAGAAAATAGGTTTTAGAACATGAAAAACGTATTTTTTTTGCTCCGAGTGGACGACCACTTCGTTTGTCTGGTTCAGACTGAAAATTGCTGTCATTGCTGTAGTAGACCTTTCGTTTGCTATCCCTCGAACCGCAGGCTGTTCTTCTTAATCCAGGATTTGAAAAGCTTGCCGATCTTCGCCATCGTTTAATTGGTATTCTATCGACTGGTCTTCATCACTTATCCCATCCATGACTATCTGAAATCATGAAAAGTCCAAAAAATAACAACAAATCTTTAGTTTAGAAAGGTCGAATTTTTTGAAGCAGTTCTTTTGTCAAACGTATAATTGTCAAATATATGTTACACAAACAGGTCTTTTCAGAAATGCGCTTTGTTGAAATTTGTTTTTGGCGAACTGATTTTTTGGCGAACTTTGACTTTTACGAAACAGTACTTTATTATAACATCTAATTAAAGAAACTGGGTAGCGCCTCCTGACAGCGAAACGTCGCGCACCCGTTTAAAAGTAGACCTTAAACTATATGCTATATATGAGATTTCGGTTAAAAATGGCAATAGGCACTGGATAAAAGGACCTTTTAATACAGAACTTGTCAAACTGTATTGTTTGGAATTTTTCATTCCCATCCCTGGTTAATGTATTGCTGAGTTTGCAGATGGACGATTTCTCATCACCCGGTCATCCCAACTACTTTGATTATCCACCCAGTCCAGCCAACTTCATTCGTCCTGGCAAAAGACCGTTGAGTTCAATGAGTCCTTTGGTTATTTACAATAGTCACAATGACAAGGTCAGTCTATTGTTAAACACATATATGGGTTTCAAAACTCGTGTTTGCAATACTGGTAATTGCAGGAAGTGTTGGCTATTGGAGCAGCTGGTGGCTCACAAATAATATCTTCAGTTGCTGGAGCCGCTCTGCACAATTTGTGGCTTAATAAAAACGTAAAAGAGGCAATTGATTTCCCTCGTTTGCACAACCAATTGAAGCCAAATTCAACGGAGTATGAGCCGAATTGGCCGAAAGTGGGTTGTTTTGGTAATTTACAGGGTTTGCTACTCGTGTGCAACTATTTGTTTTGAACTTTCGACCCTAGTAGCGAATACCCCCAACGATTTTCACCTTTTTTACTTTAGTAAAAAGTACCCAAATTTATGTCCCAGACCCCGGAAAATATGCGTAAACTCTTTATTAGTCACAACTTCCGTACGCTGGCCTACCCCCAAGCCTAAGGACTAAGCCTAAACTTGTTGTTTGCAAGGGTAGTTACAGCAATTTTAAAAGGTCGGATTCTTGGGGGGGGGGGGTTATTCGCTACTAGCGCCGAACTTTCTTATGCCTTGATCAGATTTTTGTTTAATATAGGAGACTGCTGGTAACAGAATGACGCCGAAAATGCATTTGAATGTTTATAAGAACATCGACAAAATTAACGAATAAAAATTTCAACAAATTTTATTTAATTTTGCCATATTTCTGTTCGACGCTCCAGCCCTGAACTTCGATGGAGACGATCTCCTATTTATTACACGCTGAATTATGCTTTGAAAAAAAAGGACAACGTTATAATAAATTTTGTTTTACGTATTTGGTGATATTCCATTAATAAGATGCCGGGTTCTCTTCTATCTAATAAAAATCTGGTCAATACATAACAGGCTCTCTCCTGTTATATCCAAAACTGTTACATCTAAAAATGGTTCTAGTTTTATCCGGTTCTCGCCAAAAGTTCCAGCACGGTTCTAGCTTTTCATTTTAAATTTTGTTATTTCCATATAGTATTAAAGGGAAAGCCTGAAGTATTGTATCATAAATAAATTGAACTTGAAAGGCTAAAACCTTGCTGGAACTTTTGGCGAGAACCTGATAAAACTAGAACCATTTTTAGATGTAACAGTTTGGATATAACAGAGAGAGCCACATAAACATTCAAGTTGATATGAGCAAATATTTTTCAAATAAAATTTTTCTGGCATTTGTTTTTTCTTTGAATTTTTTAAAAGTTTTGGAAGGTTGACCCATCTCCTATATAGTATTAGAGATGTTTGTTTGTTTGTCTGTGGACAATTGATGTTTTTGGTTTGTTTGATATGTTTTTGTTTGCTTTTTTGGTCAATTTTTTTTAAATAAAAGCTGGGAATCTTAGGAATAGAATGTGTGTTTTGGATTTTGGTTTTGAGATTTTTTTGGTTTCAATTTTTGGGTTTAGTAAGCAAATTGTCGTTTTTTGTTCAAGAGTCAAAATCTCGAAGTTGAGTGGGTAAGACGGTGCTCTTGCAGACTTTACCGTGTAGCCCTGAATCTCAGCTTTCTTTAAAAAAAAGATCGGCAAAAAATGACGACTTTAAACTGGGTATGTTGACTGTTTTAGGTAGGTGGTCATTTGGAGGGAGTTTAAAAACGGGCCTTATCTTGAATTCAAATGTTTTTTGTCTCGAGAGGAAAGTTTTTTATATATAATTCACCAGCTGCTTTCTATTTGTGTTCTATTTTTTTGTCTATAGTTATGTCAGAAAGAAAGTAGCTTTGTTAAAATAGCAAGAAGGTGGGTCAGGGGGCACTAGTAAAGAATCCTTGTCCAAAATATGCCTTGGTCCCCCCTGTTGTTTTTTTGTGAATGGCACAAGCTGTTTTTCACAAAAACAACAGGGGGACCAAGGCATATTTTGGACAAGGATTCTTTACTAGTGCCGGGTCAGGGCTACCAGGAGAGTGCGTGGGTGTGCCTGGAGAAGTGGTGGAGCTACCAGGAGAGGTATCAAGTGGGGCTACCATGACAGTGTTTAGGGGTACCATGAGAGTGTGTAGGGGTATCAGGAGAGTGACTGAGGGTACCTGTAGAGCAGGTGGAGGTACCAAGAGAGTGGGTAGGGGTGCCAGGAGAGTGAGGGTACCTGGAGAGTATATAGAGATACCAGGTGAGTGGGCACCATGAGAGTGAGGTACCTGTAGTGTAGGAGGAGGTACCAAGAGAGAGAAGGTGGCGGTACCAGGAGAGTGGGTGGACGTACCTGCATAGTAATAAGGGTAACAGTAGGCAGATGTGCCCAGAAGCGTAGGCCAGGAGAGTGGGTATGTGAGTAAGTAGGGGTAGCAGGGAAGTGGGTAAGAGTAGCTGAGTAGAGATTCGTAAAAAAAATCTTGTGGGGATGGTTGGTGATTGGAGCGCTTTATTTTTATTTTCGGTCAATTTTTTTAAATTGAAGCTGAGGATCTCAGGAGTTGAATAGTCGTTTTAGATTAGATATTTTTAGTTTTAATTTTCGAATTTTAGTGAGCAAATAATCGTTGTCAAAACTTCTAATTGGAGCACTTTACCTTTACCCCCACCACTCAATTAACCTTGACCCCCACCAGCAAACGCCTCCGGGACAATTCGCCTCCAGGACGATTCGCCTCCGGCCTATTCTCCTCTAGACAATTCGCCTCCGGGACAATTCGCCTCCCGGGACAATTCGCCTCCAGGGACAATTCGCCTCCAGGACAATTCGCCTCCAGGACAATTCGCCTCCGGGACAATTCGCCTCCCGGGGACAATTCGCCTCAGGACATTCGGGACAATTCGCCTCCAGGGACAATTCGCCTCCAGGACAATTCGCCTCCAGGACAATTCGCCTCCCGGGACAATTCGTCCCAGGGCCTCCAGGCGAATTGTCCTGGAGGCGAATTGTCCCGGGAGGCGAATTGTCCTGAGAGCGAATATGTCCCGGAGGCGAATTGTCCGGAGGCGAATTGTCCCGGGAGGCGAATTGTCCTGGATGCGAATTGTCCCGGAGGCGAATTGTCCTGGAGGCGAATTGTCCTGGATGCGAATTGTCCTGGAGGCGAATTGTCCTGGATGCGAATTGTCCCGGAGGCGAATTGTCCTGGAGGCGAATTGTCCATGTCCCTAATTGAGTGGCGGGGTATAGGTAAATTTGGCCCTTTTAATTTTTACAAAAAGATTTGCAAAAGTGTAAGATTTTTTAAAGGGATGTTCGTGGGCCATGGTTTGGCCTGTTTTATAAAAGATATTTTTGAAGATTTATAATTTTTGTGTAGCCCTGAATGGGCAGGTTAGCACTATATGTCTAAACAAATTCAACTTTTTTGAAAATTCGAATTTTCAGTAAATCTCCTATTATTGGAGATGTTTTGTCTGTTTGTCTGTCTACTTTTGATGTTTTGATTTTGTTCGATATGGTTTTGTTTGTTTTTCTGAACACTTTTTTTATTTGCAGCTGGGAATCTCAGAAGTCGAATGGTCAGTTCAGATTTCGGTTTTGAGATTTTTTTTGGTTTCAATTTCAGGTTTTAGTGAGGAGATTGTCGTTTTTGGTTCCGAAGTTAAAACCTTGGAGCTAAGTGGTCAGACAGAGTTCTTGCCAATATTTTTGTGTAGCCTACATCTAAGTTTCATTTAAAAATAATCGCCCGAAATGGCGAGTTTGACTGGAAGGATATGATATTTATGGAGGTGGTCATTTAGAGGCAATTTGGATTGAACCTTTTTTGAATTATAAATTTTTGTCTTGAGAGAAAGTTGTTTCTTACTTTGTTTTAAAAGCTGTTTTGTTGTGTTTTATTTTTTCGTCATTTTCGTTGTCGTTTATTTTTTTTTGACGCTACTGTCATATACACCCCCCCCCTCCCCAAAAAGCTACTGTAATATATCCCCCCCCCAAATAATTTTTCAGGTACCCCAAAAACCATACTTTTTTGGAAAAGTGGTGAAATTATTACGTGTTGTCCCTGAGCCTAATGCCTAAGGCCCCAGCCTAAGCCTAAGGGCTAAGCCTAATTCCTAAGCCTAAAAATTATTGGGGGTGTTTATTACAGGAGGGGGTTTTTGGGGGGGGGGGCGGATGGTTTATATTACAGTAGCGCCGCTTTTTTTTAAGTAGGAAGACAAGAAAGTGAGTATGAGTACTTGAAGAGTTTGGAGTACCTGGAGAGGGTAGGATTGCCTGGAGAGTGATAGCTGACAGGAGCACTTTAAGAGTGGGTAGGGATACAACGAGAGTGATTTTTTATTTTTTTTGTTTTTTAAAGAATTTAAGATTCGTAAAGGATGTTTGTGGGCGATGGTTGGCCTGTTATATAAAAGATATTTATGAAGTTTCCTGATTTTTGTGTAGCCCTGAATGAGCAGGTGTGCACTATGTGTTTGTTTGCGTTTGTTAATTTATTATTTTTTAAAAGTTACACTTGCACCTTGACCGAGGCGAGGGTGGTCCGCCGACAGGCGGGCCCCCCGAGCTAGTGATATCGTAGCTGACGGTAAAACGACACTTGGAGCTGGCGACACTTGGAGCTGGACAGTTGGAGCTGGGTTTTATAAAGGACACTTGGAGCTGGACAGTTGGAGCTGGTTTTTTGAAATTTAGTTAAATTTTTGAAAACAATTGTCTTAAACAGCGTTTGTGTCCTACTCCTTTATGTTCGACTGCCAACCGATTCGTTACAAAAACTGATTCGTTACACCGATTCGTTACATTGACGATTCGTTACACCGATTCGTTACAGAAAAAATATTTTTTTGACCAAAAATCGACTTTTTGACTTGGGGGGACCAAGGTAAACCACCTTATATTATGAGCAATCAAAGGGTCAGCCCTTGGCCCGGACAATGTACCCCCGAAGGGTCAGCCCTTGGCCGAACAGTGCACCCCGAAGGGTCAGCCCTTATCCCGGACCATGTACCCCCAAAATGGCTTCCTATTGAATTAGGTTGCCTGCCGAAGGCAGGCAGGTAAAGAATACCTTTTTAATGAATAAAAACGGTATCCAGGTGGTTTACCTTGGTCCCCCAAGTCAAAAAGTCGATTTTTGGTCAAAAAAATATTTTTTCTGTAACGAATCGGTGTAACGAATCGTCAATGTAACGAATCGGTGTAACGAATCAGTTTTTGTAACGAATCGGTTGGCAGTCGAACATAAAGGAGTAGGACACAAACGCTGTTTAAGACAATTGTTTTCAAAAATTTAACTAAATTTCAAAAAACCAGCTCCAACTGTCCAGCTCCAAGTGTCCTTTATAAAACCCAGCTCCAACTGTCCAGCTCCAAGTGTCGCCAGCTCCAAGTGTCCTAGCCCCGTAGCTGACAATCTTGGCTGCAAAATGAGTAGTCAAATTTTTAGAAAATTGTCAAAAAATTTATAGAAAAAACACAATGCCACAAAAATAAGCCGACAATATCTAACCTAGCCTAATTTTTGCACAATAATGGTGGATCCTACAGTTTCATGGGCTTCTCTTATTCTAAAAACCTTTTATGACTATTTTTTGCTTTAGAGATATCTAAAAGCGCTTAGACAACGTGTCACACCTTCAAACCAAAGCCAAAAACTATTGCAGTAGTGACTGCTGTGCAAAAAGTTGGAAACAATTCTGTGCTTGCCAACAGTGACTACCGGAAAGGGACTGAAAGTGAGCCGGCCGGTTATTGATACTAAGTCTCAATATCCATCGGTATAGCGGCAAATTCTTTCTTCAAATAATATTTAAATCTGCCCGCTAATCTGTGAAAAATGCCCGCTAATTTTTTTAAAAATACCCGCTGATTTTAATTTAGCGTTTTATTTTAATTTCTGGTCATTTTTTAAATATTCTATATTTGCTGAAGCGCCATTTTCGTCGGGGCGCGGACAAATTTTTTGAATTAAAAACCAATTTGTTCAGACGTTTTGGTGTTTTTGTGGAAAAACGCTCTTTTACGTTGTAGCCCTGGATCTTGGCTATCTTTTAAAAAAAAATTGCCGAAAAATCATGCTCAGATGGGTCTGGCTATTGATTTTAAGGTAAGAAGTGGGATTACCTAGGTAGGTAGGTACCTGGCAGCACCAATGCATGGTCACAGGTTCAAATCCTGGTGGTAGCATGCATTATTTATTTGTAGTCAATACTTCAAATGTGGTGTTAAAGTGATCAGTCGAATTAGGTAGGTGGCCAGGCAGGAGAGTAGGTAGATAGGCTAGGTAGGAGGGTTAGGTAGGAGGGTAGGTGGGAGGGTAATTAGGGTAGGTAGGAGGGTAGGTAGGAGGTGGTTAGGAGGCTAAGTATGGTAGATAGGAGGGTAGGTAAGGTAGGAGGGTAGATATGTGGTCAGGTAAGGTAAGTGAGTGGTCATGTATGTTAGGTCACCCTAACCACGTTTATACACCCGAACCACTAAGATATACCCCGAATTACATGGATACACCCGAACGACCACAGTGGACCCCGCACCATATGGATTTGATTGAATTACCAGGATGGACCCCGAAGCACCAGGATAGGTCGTAAACAATCAACACCCGCTGCGGCACCTTCAGCGTGTATCCAGGAGGGGATATTCTAGTCTTTGGACAGGCCGCGAATGCGTCCGGCACATTTCTAGTTTTTTGTGCAGGATGTCCAACAAAAACTGCACCATTATTCGTATTCTCGCCCTTTTATATTTCCTATTAAGTTTCAACCAATGTTTTATTCACAATTGGTCGGGTTAATAGGTTCTCTTTGTTAATTTAATATTTTCTAGTCATTTTAGCTATAACTGGTTCAAATATGTTGGCTGAAACCTCAAAAAAATTTTGCGGTTTCAATGGTCTGCGAAAGCCCTTGAAATTTTTTTCGAAAATAGTGCAGTTTTTATTGGACACCCTGTATTATCGTGTAGCCCAGGATCTAAGGTTTCTAACAAGCTATCAAACTTCATTTTATAATTTCAGAAATGTAGAGATTTGGAGGTTTGAATGAGATAAATTTTTTTTTGTGATATTTTAAAAAACCCCTGATTTTTACATTTCTAAATTCATTCAATAGAGTTTGATAACTTGTTAGAAAGCTGAGATTCTGGGCTACTCGTTACTGACAAAAATTTAGAAATTTAAAAAATATTAACACAGAAATTCAATGCAAATTTGAAATTTCACATTAGCGGGCATTTTTTACAAATTAGCGGGCAAAGTTAAATGCCACCCTTTTTCTTCTTGGTTTAGTTTTCGTTTCAATCTTTGTGATATTTCAAGTGCCTAAACATTCTGCCTAGTGTATTTTATGAGTTTGTGATGGTTCCTTTACTTGTAGATTTTCCATAATTTTTGCAATGTTTTACTGTGTAAATGGATGAATGGTGTCACCAATAGAGTGCCCACAATGAAAGTCGATTACGAGCAAAATTGTCAAAAAATAGTTCTTTTTGCTTTACTTTTGTAGTTACCAAATCTGCATTCAGTGTTGGTGTAATAAAGTCGACCGCCAGTATAACACCACCACAAGAACTAGGTTTTCACTGCTAAATTGTTAAGTTTAAAAAAAGATCGGTAGAACCGGTACCTTTGCGACTTTTTTGGACACGACTGACGGAACAATTTCGGCAAAAAAATGTTGAGGTAGTGTTATATTTACTTGAAAGACTGTAATCACAGAAAAAAAAAGAAAAATCCGGAAAATGATGCTCATAATCGAAACGTCACTACAGTCAAACCTCTCATTAACATACTCCTCCATTAACATACGCTCTCCCATTAACATACGGCTGGCTAATATCTATTTGGTCTGATCATAGGGATTTTCTTATTAACATACTCTCCCATTAAAATACACCTCTCTTTAACATACGGCTAGTCCCGGTGCATAGGGTGTATGTTAATGGGAGGTTGACTGTACTAACAAGTGCTAAATGAAGATGACTTTAAAGTTAATTATGGCCGGCTTAAATATTTGACGAAAATAATTACATGTACTTCAAGCAGTTAGGGGTGGTTCGGATTAGTATTAGTTGTACCTATAACCACATAAAACCCTATGGACAACAACCCTAGTGAAAACCTCTTACAACCCTAGTGAAAAACCTCTTTATGATCAAATAAATTTCAAAATGCGCGAGTTGGCTAGAAAGGTCCGAAATCCGAAAATTTGAAAAAAGTTGGATTTCGGTCTTTTCAGAAAGAAATTATTTTTTTCAAAAAGTCATATCTCAACACTCACAGTTTTTGTAATAGTTCTGTGAAATGGATATTGTTTCTCTTGAACTGCGCTACAACACAGTGTTAAAACGTTGCTGAAGCGTCTAGCCCTGAATTAAACTTTTGACCAGTTAAGGGGAGGAAAATGCTTGTCAACTTTTTAAAATGATTTCATAAGTGTTTGCACCAAAATGATGACTATTTTGAAATATTTCAAAAAAGCTTTATAAGCTATTCGAAAGAGAATGAGCAGAGCTACAAACCTGCGTTTTGAAATTTTCTTGTAGCAAACTTTTTACTTTTAATGATGAGTTCAAAAGTCGGTTCCGAACTTTTGGTACACCAGTTAGGTCACAGGTTCGACTACCACTAGCTGCAGACCCTATTTTTTATTTCTTTATTTACAAGTTCAGTGTCAAAATGTAGCCAAGCTTCTGGGCTTTCATTTGAGCTATCATACAGATGAAAGTTGGTATAAATTTAAGGCTAAAATATAAAAAATCCAATTCGATGAAATCCTCAATAGTACTATACCAGTACTTTTCGGTAGTATCCTGGAAGTTCCAGGCTGGAACTGACGTTTTTTCTTAATTTTTATTAACATACTAACATTTGCAACCTTACACTCAAAATATAGCCCTGCTTCTTGCCGTCATTTTCAGCACACGGTTGTATAAAATCATGTAAATTGAAATAGCAAAAAAATCTCAGTTCCTAGTACGCATCATTTTGGCTAGTTTCCTTTGATTTTGGTAGTCATTGCCAAAAATCGCAAAATTGAGGGGGGGGGGGTTGGTTAACTTTATATACGCATCGCCCTAGGCCACAGGTTTGGCTGCCACTAGGTGCACACCTTTTTCTCATCTTCTTTAATTTACAAGTTTGGTGTCAAAATGATCCTCACATTCTTGGATATCTAATAAAGTCATCAGCACAGGCTTTTACACCTACTGGAGCTTATATACAGGCTACGACAGGCTGAATTTCTAAAAATTGATAAGTTTTGAGGGTTTGTCGTTGACTGGTTTGGTTGATATTTTCTGACTTTTTTCTACAAGTCGCACGTTACATATACTAAAAATATAGCCGAGATTCTGGGCTTTTTTCTTCGAAGCAATTATAATCATAGTGACCGCGCTTCCTGAAATTTGGACGGCGTCCCGTCCCCGTCCTAGACGTTTTTGACCGGCCGTCCAACCGGCCGTCCGAAATTTTTTTCTTACGGCCGGCCGTCGGCCGGCCGTCCAATATTTCGCCGTCTTGCTGAAAATTTCGCCGGCCGTCTGCCGGCCGTCCGACTAATATTTTCTAACGCCGGCCGTCCGCCGGCCGTCCGCCGGCCGGCCTAAATAGTGTAAAAAGTTTTGTGACAAATTTTTTGCTTAAAAAATTGATCCTTACTGAAAAAATTTAGCAACTAAAAAATATATTTCGAGTTATTTGTCAGAAGTATTCAAGCCTTTATCAGTTTTTTTATTAATACCTACACTTCTTCCTTCCGCATGCATTCTCATTATGAAAAAGATTCTTTTAGCAGCACCAGACGAAGCCGGAATTATCAAAATATCGATCGCTGAGTTTTTCTATCGGCCCATTTAGATGAATTTTTTGTTGTTTTAGAAAAAGTTAGTGTTTTTACCTCGTTTGTCCAAAACGTCGCTGCTTTTCTATTAACAGCCTCTCGATCGCAGCGATGCAATACATCTTCTACGAGGTCATTGGTAGATTCTGATCTCAAAGGGACATGAACTGTCCCTGAGCCGAATGGTGATGTGATTTCTGTTAGGGCAAGCGTATCACTAAATTGTGATTCTCCGAGCTGAATTTCGGTGGAGTGTTATTTTTCAAGACTTTTGTTAAAATAAACATTACGAGTCCAAAATTTGTTCGTTCTGGTGAAGGACGGTGTCAGACGGACCGGCCGTCGGCCGTCCCGTCCGAGTTTTTCGTCGCCGGCCGTCTGCCGTCTTGGACGTTTTTAGCCGGCCGTCCACCGGCCGGCCGTTCGGACGGCCGGCCAAGCCGGTCGTCCGGTTTTTCAGCGCCGTCCGGACGGGGACGGGACGGGCCCGGCCGGACAGGCGGTCACTATGATTATAATCGTGGCCATATTTTGGCGAACCGGCCCAAAGCGGTATTAAAAAGAAACTATGTAAGTCATTTATCGGCTAAAGTATAGTATATCAACTCCTCGAAAAAAGTGGTTTAAACTACTTTTTCGTGTGTTTTAGGACCTGAAACGTGCAGAAAAAGTGTTTTTAGGTGGGGACGGCACTTTTCGAAAAGAAAATTTCACCAAATTTTGACTTTTTGCCATGGGGACCGAGACAATTTAACCTAAAAAGGTAGTTGGATACCCCGAAAAGACAGGATTTGAACATAGTTTTGATAGCTGGGACCTACCGCATAAATAAACTGTGGTATGCACACATTTTCATGCATCCAAAAAGTGCCGTCGCCCACTTAAAAACACCTTTTCTGCACGATTCAAGTCCTAAACCACGCGAAAAAGTAATTTGAACCACTTTTTTCGAGGAGTTGCTATACTATACTCCGGCCCATTTATCCATTTATCGCTTCTCGCTGATTCTTTTAGTGAGTTTTGGTTCTGTTTACCACGTCGTTACTTTTTTAAACAAAAATGAATGCAAAAACTAAATTTAATTGTAGTAGAAAACGAGTAGGAAAACAAATTTTGAAAAATTTAGCATTTCACATGCAAGAAATGTACAAAAACCTTTTTTGTCGAATTTTTCATTTCACAAATTTCACAAAGCACTGCTCAGTGACGTGCAAAATTTGTGAAGTAATGTTTCACATTTAATTTTGGAAGTCATTTGATGATTTTTATGAAAGTGTTAACTAAATTGATAAAAAAAAGTTTTAACGGATGGTATTTAATTTTGCCCCTAGTTACTAAATGCCCCCTAATTTGCTGAAAAATGCCCCTAATCAGAAATTGAAAGTTTTTTCTCGATTTTTACGTTTATTTTCCAACAATTTTTTGACTATCATGCAGCCCAGGATCTCAGCTTTCTAACGATCTATCAAACTCTATTGAATGGTCATGTAAACGTAGAGATTTAGGGGTTTGAATGAAGTAACTTTTGTTTTTCTCATACCTTTTCAAACTCCTAAATTTCTAAATTTTCTAAATCATTCAATAAAGTTTAATAGCTCGATACAAAGCTGAGATTTTGAGCTACATGATGGTCAAAAAATTTTGAAAAATAAACGTGAAAATTTAAAAAAATATTCAATTAAAGATTAGGGGGCATTTTTCAGCGAATTAGGGGGCAAAATTAAATATTACCTTTTTGAACACTTGTCCTCAAAAAAGCGTCAGTTTTAAAGTTGGCGCCATAACTATTTACACCGCTTTGAGCCGGTTGGCCAAAATTTGGCCAATTCAGGATTCCACTTTTCTGGGATTTTTTTCTGCCATTGTTACTTTTTTTTCCTGGTCGTCAAGTAAAAATGCAAAAATTTGGTAGAAAGGATTCGTATACGAACGCCGGCAAAAGAGGATTAATGGGGCATACCCACGCTAATAAGAAGAATTCAAAATTTTTATCCCAATTACTGAACTTCTGTACGGATATTTAAACTTGGTTTCTAACAAAACTTCACCTAAAATAAAATTCTAGCTTTTGTTTTCAAAACAAAAACTAGATTTTCTAACAAAAAAATGTTTTGTTAGGCTCCCCTCCAGGGTTTGTAAAAAAGGCCTATTTTGAGAATGCTAGTAAAAGACAAAATGTTAGCACTAGCATATTTAAAGTCTAGCTGGCCATCATAATTTTACTAGCACTAGGGCCTTCTTCGAGGCACATGGCTTCCCTTCTGTCGTCGGTATAGTTGATGGAACGCATGTTAGGATCCAAGCACCTCCTCTACGAATCGAGCGGGACTTTGTAAACAGAAAAAATTTTCGACGCTACTGTCCTATATCCTCCCCCCCAAAAAGCTACTGTAATATACCCCCCCTTCCCCCAAAAATCGGACCTACTGTCATATACCCCCCCCCCAAAACCGACTTTTTGGGGACTGTCTAAAAACCATTTTTATGCAATAATTTTACCATAAAGGGACCAGAAAAGCAGTTTAAAAGGGATTATGGGCTTTATTAAGAGGGGAAGGGAACAATACAAGGGCCACTTTTTTTTAGCTGCTTTATCATGTTTTTCAATTCGGGCCGTGGCAAAAATAGACTCTATATGCATTTTATGATCAAATGTACTTCTCGGAATCATGTCTAAGGTAAGTGCGTGCGCGCATCTCTAACTCTCAAGCCCCCTGCGCCCCCTTCGGGGCGCAGGGGGCTTGGAGTTGAGATGCGCACACCCACATACCTTAGACACAAATCACTCGAAAGCGACTCTGGATGCATGAAAAAACATGCATACCAGAGTTATTTATGCGGTAGGCCCCAGTATTGAAAACTATTTTCAACATCTTTGTTTTTTCGCCGAAGAGCATTTCTTCTCGTTCTACAAGGCCGGGCCAGAGGCCCAGTATCCAAAAATTCAGCCTAGCACTCAAAAAGTGCTAGGCCTATGAGTAAACCCGCGAGGTCCACCCCGCTGATCGGTTTGGTCCATGAAAAGTACTTATACTTATGCCTGCACCACAAGTTCCTGGGTTTGAAAGCACCCTTAGACGCTTAGAGAATTAATACTCTAAGGATCCCAACCATCTCGAGAAGTGGCCCCTGTATTATTCCCTTCCCCTCCCAATACAGCCCGCAATCCCATTTAAATTGCTTTTCTGGTCTTTTTATGGCGAAATTATTGCATAAAAATGGTTTTTAGACACTCCCAAAAAAGTCGGTTTTTGGGGGGGGGATATATGACAGTAGGTCGATTTTTGGGGTGGGGTGGTATATTACAGTAGCGCTTTTGGGGGGGGGGGGGTTGTATATTACAGTAGCGCCGAATTTTCATTCCGTCAATGTACAGGTAGGATTTTTGATCGTTTGTTCTAAGCTCTTTTTAATGGTGTAATTGATTCAGGTGATTGTCGACTACCGCGGAATGTTCACAAATGTGATTGCCAAATGGCCTGGATCATCTCACGACAGCTTTCTTATCCGAAACTAAAACGTCTGGGAGGGATATGAATCTCGCCAACTGCGCGGGATTATTCTTGGAGACAGTGGATACGCACTCCGGCCATGGTTGATGACTCCTTTTGCTGCCCCTCAACTGCCGCACAAAACAGTTTGCTCTTTCATCTTTTTGTGTTTCTCTTAAATGGCGTTTTATAGATACAACTCTTCCATCTGCAAGACACGGGTGCTGGTGGAGCAAGTGATCGGTCGATGGAAGCGTAGGTTCCACTCTTTGCATGGGGAACTCCGGATTGCCTTAGAACGAGTCCCTCAATTCATCATTGCCGCTGCAGTCCTACACAACATTTGCCGCTTGCGAGGAGTATCCGATGAGACCGATGAAGAGATGCTAGACGAACAACCACCGGAGGAGGTCAATGCGGATGACAGAATTAGCACTGGATCAAATATGAGAAATTCTATTGTTAATCGTTACTTTACGCGCTAAATAGTGTTGTCTGTTGTTGCGGATTGGAATAAATCATATGCAGTTGATTGTGCTTTCGAGAATAAAGTTGAAGGTAGAGGTAAGGGTAGAAATAAGGGTAAACGGTAGTGGTAAGGGTAAGGGTAGAGGTAAGGGTAAAAGTTGAAGGTAGAGGTAAGGGTAGAGGTAAGGGTAAAAGGTAGAGGTAAGCGTAAAAGTTAGAGGTAAGGGTAAAAGGTAGAGGTAAAGGCAAAGATGGAGAGTACCGGCCCTGATATAAAAATGTTTTAGGAATAATTACAAGTATGTGGCAAATTGGCGTGTTGCGCAAGAAAGTGACGCAACACGCCAATTTGCCACATACTTGTAATTATTCCTAAAACATTTTTATATCAGATTGAAAATTTTTTATTACCAAAATGTTTGCTAGATTCTAGCCGTCATTTTGAGTACAAGATGTCTGCTACCGAAAATAAAAATTGTTCCTGTAGAGCCCTATGAAATTTTGTTGCGCGACTCGTGTTGCGCGGGAGTATGAGGGAGCATTAGAAAATCAATTTGAAAAATCCGTACAGAAGTTCAATGATATGGAAAATTTTTTGAATACTCGGGCGCCACCTCTTATTAGCGTGGGCATGGTCCTTTAAGACTTCAATCGGTTTTTGTGGGCGTAACATTTGATTCAGAACATTTTCATGCACGTGGCCTTTGATCCGACGTGGGTCGACGTCAAAACCTTCTTTTAATGTCCTCCACGTCATTTTATGCATTAAGTTGAGCCTTAAATTATTTACGACATAGTGGGAGGTAAATGCAGGTAAATTTACAGACAAAATTTTGAAATTTTAGACTCTTGCAAAGATAATCCACACAGCTATGTATTTGTCAAACTCAATTACACCTTTTAAATCAGTATTTAGCAAGCAAGGTCATAGCTCTTTAGCTGCCTAGTTGGTCACGCAAATTTCACACACAAAATAGAAAGAAAACGAGTTTTCATTGGTCCTATAAATAGAATAAAGGTTTGGTGAGTTTTGAAAAGGGCCGGGTTCTCACCGGTACACAAAAATAATTAGATTGGCAAGCTCAGACTCCAAGATTCCTTTAAAGGGGCATGCCCACGCTAATAAGAGGTGGTGCCCGGCAGTGTTGCCAGTTCAGCATAGTAAAGCTGAGCAAAAAAGAATATCACTATGCTTCCAGTGGAATTATGGAAAAGCACAAAAAATAAATATTCTTTTTGAGAGAGGAAAATTCGAAACTCAAAATACTATGCTAATTCAAGTAGCATAACTATTTGAAATTTTAATTATGCTTTTTGAAAAAGCATAATTAAGCGAGACCATTAAAAATGCTTTTTGTTTTGGCATAGCTTGTAGCGTTTCATAAATATGCCTTTTGGTTTTGCCTGCTTTTCTTCTCGAATTAATAAGTGCATAAGTTAATTCTGCTTTTCGATCTGTGAAATTCAATAAGCATATTTATTTCTGGCGAAAAACTACGCTGTTTCAATTAGCATATTTATTTTCGCGCTCACTTATTTCTATCTGGGTACATCTTGAGTTGGTATTTCACTAAATTTTAGTCTTTTTTCTGTTACAGTTCTCGTTACGTTGCACGATTGTCATATTGGCTCAATGTTTTATTTTTATTTCAGATAGTCGCTTGCTGAAAACTTTGCTTGTTATGATTGTTGGCAGTCCTACTCAATCTCAGTTCTCAGATGCAAATCAAGAGGACAGTGCAAAAAGAAAAAAGCGCAAGACCAATCTTAGCAACAGCACTCTCAACTGCTTCCCGGAGTAGAATTGAAATACATTAAAGACCGAGATGTTCGAAAGCAACACATCGCTTGAAGTCTCTTCGTGGAAATCAAGATCAACCATGAGGATATCGATTATGTGAGGTTTAATTTCCTTTCCTTCCTTGTCAACTTTTGCTTATAGGAAAGAATGTACTGTTCTTCTTGCAATGCTGTTGTGGTTCCCAAGACAGGTGTCCTCAAGTCAAATTCAAATTTCAAAAGCAGCGATGAAGATTGAGAGGAGGAAGAAGAAAACGGAGTAAGTCCATATAAAAGCATATCCTCCAGTTCCCACACCAAATTTATTTTCAGACTGACTGCCAACCTTGGTAGTCAGCATACCTTGCCTCTCCTTGAACATCTTTACACACCAAAAAATTCTCTATTCTCAATTCAATTTTTACTATTAAGGAATTAATATTGAAGTTCTGTCGATCTACGAAACATACTGTATCCTTAGACGCCTTGCTGGGAAGTTGTTCAAAGAAGCGCTTGACATATCCTTCGCCTACTCGTTGGGGTGGATGGATTCCTGTGATTGGCAATTTTCTCGAGATCTACAATCAGGCAAGTGTTTTAACTTAGAAGTCTTTTTTTTTAACTTTGATTTCTTAAGATCGTGCAAGTAGTTCGGTCAAATTGACATCATTGACTTTCTCGTGGAGATGCTGACTGTCCCTTCCTCATCATCTACAGTGGAAAGGGTGTATTCACAAGCAGAGATGAGCACAAATGGTCGCCGCAACAGCTAGTAGGAAAGTGAAAAATCAAAAATCAAAATCATCATCATTTCAAGTTCTTCTCATTGTTTGCAGTTGTTTAGTTGAGATCTGTTGGTGTTGTTGAATAAATAATCGTAGCTGACGGAACTCTGTTTTCTTCCACTTTTTTTCATAGTCCTATTTCAGATTACCATAATTTTCTCATAAAAAATCAGTCTTTAATAAAGCGCCAAACACTCGTCTAAGTTCAAAACCACACGATTAACCATCGTGTATTGGCGTCATCTTCAAATTACCTTTCAATATTGGATACAATCCAGCTATTTTGTGTAACATCTAGAGCGTTACCACGCATTTGGGCACACCGCATTTGGGCACCCGCATTTGGGCACCCGCATTTGGGCACACCGCATTGGGCCCCGCATTTGGGCACCCGCATTTGGGCACCGCATTTGGCCCCGATTTTAAAATTCCATATTTTTAAATTATAAATTGAAATTTGTCAATTTTTCACTGTTTTATTCAGTTTCTCTCACTGCGCGTGCTATTGTTGCTTCTTTCGGTAAGTGTCTTAATGCAGTTCTGACAAATGGAACCCACCGATTAGAGAAACATGTATGTGCTTATATTTTTATATGCATCCAGGAAGGATGTCAATTCCCTGGGGACCGGTCTCAAGGTGCCAGATATACAAGGTGTCGAATAACTGGAGTGCCAGTTGACAGAGAATAAGTCAATCTCAGTCAGATGAATTCAAATCAGGCACAGAGTGCCAGATAGTCGCGAGTGTCGGATAACTGAAGTACGGATAACCGAAGTTCGACTGTTGTAATTTAAGCGAGTTGAACGTTTAGCTAGTCGTGGAGTCACTTTTGACTGATTTATGTCTTAAGTATGTATGTGTGCTCATTTTAACCTAATCCAACAAGCATCATGTGACCCGAAGGGCAAGCTACTTATGAGCAAGGCTTTTGATCGCAAATGCATATAGGGGCCTTTTTTGCATGACTCTAGTGACCGAAACAGGGTAGAACAGGGCCTTTAAACTAAACGCTTACACACTTTCGGTCGAAAATTTGAATGAGGCACCTATAGGACCTGAAATGAATACAAATTTTATTATAAACAGTAACATATTGATACATTTCAATTTATGATTTCAAAATATGGAACTTTAAAATCGGGGCCCAAATGCGGTGCCCAAATGCGGTGTGCCCAAATGCGGGTGCCCAAATGCGGGTGCCCAAATGCGATGTGCCCAAATGCGTAGTAACTGTTAAGAGTATTAGTCAGTAGGTTCAGGTACTATCCAGGTGGTTTAGGTACTTTCTAGGTGGTTTTGTTACCCTCCCGGTGGGTTGCACCTATTCTGGTCATTTGGGCACTCTCTAGGTGGTTTGGGCCTACTCAGGTAATTTGGCTACTTTCTAGGTGATTTGAGCCTATTCAAGTGGTTTAGGCACCTTCCACGTGGCTTGGGCTTATTTAAGTAGTTTGGGCAACATCCTGGTGGTTCGGGTACCTTCTTGGTAGTTCGGGGCTATCCAAGTGGTTCGGCTACTATTCTGGTGGTTCGGGCTATACACATACATAAGGTGCATCAGAGTCTGTGCTGAGAAAAAAGCATAATTGTTTGTTATAAGCTAAATTTTGACGAAGCATAAAAATTAATTATGCTTATTTATTTTTTTGAAAAAGCATAATAAATAAGTATGCTACTTGATAATTTTCTATTAGCAACCGAAATAATATGTCAGTGCGATTCATCACTAAGAGCATATTTATTTTTAACAACCTTCGCATCTTTTTCAAAAAACATGATTCTTTTTACTTTATGTCTACACGTAGGAAAAATATTTATGCTTTTTGAAACATGAAAAAGCATAATTAATCCGTTATGCTTTTTCCCGCAATGTCTTTGGCATAATTATTTAAATATGCCTTTTGCATGTTTTAAAGGGGGGGGGGGGACATTTGGGGGGTTAAGAAATGGGTTTGTCGACCTGGTGAAAAACCCATAAATGGGTTGCAAAAAGATTTTAAATATAAAATTATTTTTGTGATTTTATGATGGGTTTCACTACATTATTCGACAATATTTAGTGAAACCCATCATAAAATCACAAAAATGATTTTATATATAAAATCTTTTTGCAACCCATTTATGGGTTTTTCACCAGGTCGACAAACCCATTTCTCAACCCCCCAAATGTCCCCCCCCCCTTTAAAAGGGATATGGATTTTTTTTGGTGCAAAAAAATTCTTTTTGGTGCAAAAAGATTTTATTTGGTGCAAAAAAATTTGGTGCAAATTAGATCTTTTTTGGTGCAAATTGAATTTTTTTGGTGCAAATAATTTTCTTTTTGGTGCAAATTGAATTCTTTTTGGTGCAAATAGTATTCTTTTTGGTGCAAATTAAATTCTTTTTGGTGCAAATCGTATTCTTTCTGGATAATATTATTTTGCCCGTATAATACTCGTTTTCGCCCATTGCATATTTCTTTTTGCCTGTAGATTTTGAATGGCCGTAGAAAATTCGTTTTTGCCCGTAGATTTCTCTTTTTCTACTTTTTTCTACCTGTAGATTTTTAAATTTTGAGGAAATTCAAATTTTATGGTCAGAAACGACTTGGTTTGCTCAGAATCCAACCCCAGAGTGGCCAAGTTGGTTTTTTGGGAGTTTATTAAAGGGGAGTAAACTTATTGCGAAAATTCGATTGCGCGCATCAGAATCCATTCTCGATTGGCTCAATCTCTCAGAATCCGAGTTCTACTATTTAGAAGCACTTAATGGGTGAGGGGTGGGGGGTGGTGGTTGCACTTCATATACGCACCGCCCTAAATCGACAGTTTTCATTCCGCCAGGCGCACATTTATTTTTTATATTAATTTTACTGACTTCTAGGGTCGAAAACTGTCGAGAAATAGATTGCAATCATTAACACCACTGCTTTGCTGTCAGAAACTGCCTCAATTTTGCGAATTGAAGCAAATGACCATCAGAATGAAAGAAAACCATCCACAATGATGCGTATAAAATTTGTATAGCCTAAACCTCTACTAATTTTATTTATTTATTCACCAACGCGTTTAGTGACTTACTAGAGTTACGCGTTAGTGACTTACTAGAGTTATAATTTCATGGTGAATCAGATAAAAATTTAAAAACCAAAATCACTACAGAAAAACAAGGTATCTAGCGAAGGTTTGACCAATGAATAATAGAATATTTTTGAGGAGTAGGATTTCGGTATTATCTTGGCACTGAGGTTTTTTCGCAGTTTTAATCCACATGATATTTATAGTCATATACTGAAAATGACGCCAAGAAGCAGCGTTATATTTTGAGTATGAGGTTTCTGAACGATTATCTTAATGAAAATTATAAAAACTTCAGTTGCAGAACAATATCGAAAATTTTGGTGACAGCCCTGGGTGGGAGTGCATGGAATCGGAAATCGTTTGATGTTTTTGAATTTCAGCTTCAATTTCATACTAACTTTCTTTTGTTTGATAGCTCAAATGAAAGCCTAGATTCTTGGTTACAATTCGGTATATAAAAGTCTGACTTGTAAAAAAGGTCAGAAATTTCAATGTAACTAATCAAAGAAATTACTGAAAACCGTCGATTTTCGGAAATTTAGCCCACTTCAGCCTGTATACAAACTTCACTAGGTGTGAAAGCTTGCTCTGATAATCATGTTGGACAGCCAAGAGTGTGAGGATCATTTTGACACAAAACTTGTAAAAAAAAGGAAAAAAGGTGTGCAGCCAGTGTAGTCAAACCTGTGACTTAAGAAATGCGTATATGAAGTATACCTCACCCTTCAAAACACTGCCAACTAGTATTTAGGTACCCTGAACCAATAATAAAGGTGGTTCTAAATAACCAACTTGGCCACTCTGGGGTTGGATTCTGAGCAAACCAGTCGTTTTCTGACCATAAAATTTGAATTTCCTCAAAATTTAAAAAATTTACAGGTAGAAAAAAATAGAAAAAGAGAAATCTACGGCAAAACGAATTTTCTACGGCCATTCAAAATCTACAGGCAAAAAGAAATATGCAATGGGCAAAAACGAGTATTATACGGGCAAAAAAAATATTATCCAGAAAGAATACGATTTGCACCAAAAAAGATTCAATTTGCACCAAAAAGAAAATTATTTTGCACCAAAAGAATTCAATTTGCACCAAAAGAAAATTATTTGCACAAAAAAAATTCAATTTGCACCACGGCGATTTGCACCGAAATAATAATTTTTTGCACCAAAAAATATATTTGCACCAAAAAAGATTCAATTTGCACCAAAAAAGATCTAATTTGCACCAATTTTTTTTTGCACCAAATAAAATCTTTTTGCAACCAAAAAGAATTTTTTTTTGCACCAAAAAAAATCCATATCCCACATTTGTTTTTACCAATATATTTATGCTTTTTTCAAATGACCCTCGAATTGGCAACACTGGTGCGGGAATTCAAATATTTTTCCTAATCATTGAATTTCTGTAAATATTTTTAACTTGGTTTTCTAACCTAAACAAGGCCTAGAATTAATTTTAGGTATGGTTTGTTAGAAACCAAGTTGAAAAATACGTACATAAGTTCAGTCATTAGGAAAAATTTGAATTCCCGGGCAACCACCTCTTATTAGCGTGGATATGCCCCTTTAAATTTTATTTGTTAACGCGACAAAAAAACATACGTATGAATAACAACTGAGCAAAGACATTCAACAACAGGAAGTATAATCAAACATTAAGCTTTTTTTCTTCAGGAAGTCCCAACTATCAGAAAATGAGCAATGCGTTTCCCGACAGGAGAATGGTCCTTTCACTACCACTGCTGCTCGATGCCTTTCCCCTCTTCCTTCGGAGGAGGCGATGGACTGCTGGACTTTCCATGACTAGTATAGCTGCTCTTAGCTTCCAGGGGACTTGACTTTTCTTTGCACGCTGAACAGGAGAACGGCTCAGGGATCGAGAAGATGCACGGCTGCGACTCTTGCTAACACTTCGGGAACGTCGGCGCCCCTTGCTGACACCTGGAGAACGACTTTTGCTACGCGAGAACCAGGAGAACGACGACGCTCACGTGATCGAGAACGGCTTAAACGAATCAGTTATGGGTGAAGGCAGAGAAACAAGCAAAAAAATGGATAAATATTTGATGTGGCTTTTCTGCCATGATTGAACTATTTTTTCTGCCACGTTATCCAAAAGGCTTTTTTTAGCCACGTTTTTGCTTTATCTGCAACGTTTTGCTTTTTACATGGCATAACGTCAATAGTCTAATCAATTCTGCGAGGAAATCCATCTTGCATCAATATATGATATCAGTGATCAACCTCCCTCTAATCTTTCCAACAGCTTATAACTTCTTCCATAAAGGCTTTATAAGTAAAACATGGCAGGAAAAAGCAAAAAGTGGAAGAAAAAAAGCCACAATGTAAAGAAAAAATATCCTTAAAAAACTGGGACCCCCATTGGAACCATCGATAAGCTTGATGCGACGACCATTCAGCTTCCTTTCCCTGACATTCTCCAGAGACACGTTTCAAACCGCTGCGAGAGCAGAAGCACACAAACTGAAGACCCAACTTAGACAAATCATGAAACGCAAAAATTTGCTAACCAACACGCTGTTCTGTCTGTGGCATCAGCAAAGTCACTTGTGCGTACTGAAACATAACTTAAAGAAAAAGACAAAGCAAA
>SADC01000611.1:0-53503 GCA_004194705.1 Ditylenchus dipsaci | reverse complement strand
CCTACTGGAATCTACCCTACCCTACCAGGCCACCTACTACCCTACCAGGAAACCTACATACCCTACTGGGGAATTCTACCTACCCCCACTGGCCACCTAGGTACCCTACCAGGCCACCTACGTACCCTATCAGGCCCACTTTCCTACCCTACCTAGACATCACAACAATAACAGGCCATCTACTAACCATATACACTACACTAACTAATCCTTTCGGACAAAATAATGATGCATGCTTACCACCAGGATTCGAACCATTAGCATGCCTTGGTCCCCCCAGGTAATCCAGAAATGCACCGAAATGCCTTGGTCCCTGTGGTTTTTGGCAACTTTCAATTGGCCATAACTTTTTTTTCACATAACCAATCCGAAGATTTTAGCATTTTTCAAGAAGGGAACCGACCACGCTGAGTCGAATGTGTTATCAGATTTCAAATTCGATAAGCGGAACACCCCTAACAATTAGTGTGACAGACAGACAGACAGACAGACAGAACAGACAGACAGACAGAATCCAGCGCTATAGTAAAGGGGATTTTCGTTAAGCAGATTTCGTTAAGCGGATTTTCGTTAAGCAGATTTTCGTTAAGCAGATTTTCGTTAAGCGGACTTTCCTTAAGCAGATTTTCGTTAAGCAGATTTTCGTTAAGCAGATTTTCGTTAAGCAGATTTTCGTTAAGCAGATTTTCGTTAAGCAGATTTTCGTTAAGCGGATTTTCGTTAAGCAGATTTTCGTTAAGCAGATTTTCGTTAAGCGGACTTTCCTAAGCAGATTTTCGTTAAGCAGATTTTCGTTAAGCAGATTTCGTTAAGCGGATTTTCCTTAAGCAGATTTTCGTTAAGCAGATTTTCGTTAAGCGGATTTCGTTAAGCAGATTTTCGTTAAGCGGATTTCGTTAAGCAGATTTTCGTTAAGCAGATTTTCGTTAAGCGGATTTTCGTTAAGCAGATTTTCGTTAAGCGGATTTTCGTTAAGCAGATTTTCGTTAAGCAGATTTTCGTTAAGCAGATTTTCGTTAAGCAGATTTTCGTTAAGCGGATTTTCGTTAAGCAGATTTTCGTTAAGCAGATTTTCGTTAAGCGGATTTTCCTTAAGCAGATTTTCGTTAAGCAGATTTTCGTTAAGGATTTTCGTTAAGCAGATTTTCGTTAAGCGGATTTTCGTTGAGCAGATTTTCGTTAAGCAGATTTTCGTAAAGCAGGTTTTCACCTATCCCTACACGTTCATGTGTCAAGAAAATAATCTCTAACTTTACAAAGAGTTTTTCTATACATGTTAAATTTCGGTATTAGAAAAAAGTATTTTGGTGCTAGAAATACCGTATTTCCTCTAATAGAAGCCCCGGGACTTCTATTTTATTGATGCCCCCAGGGGGGGGCAATTCAAATGCGCGCGGGACACTTCGCTTTCGTCTCGCTCTTTTCACTCTACTCTTGGAGTTATTTCGAGCGACTCAAAAGAGTACAGTGACAGATGAAAGAGGAGTGTCCCGCGCGCATTTGAATTTGTCAAATTCTCATTTGCACTAACAAGTATGGTCCTTTAAAGGGCCATTGCCACCTGTTTTGAATTGTCCCCGCCAACTCAAATTTTTGCCTAATCATTGAACTTCTGTATGGATTTTTCAACTTGGTTTCTAACAAAACAAGGCATAGAATTAAATTTAGGCATAGTTTTGTTAGAAACCAAGTTGAAAAATTCGTACGTAAATCCAACGATAAAGAAAAAAATTCGAAATGGCGGGGGACAACCGTTGTCGGAGACGGCAATGGCCCTTTAAGTATTACATACTTTTTCTAAATAATTTTAGATTTCAAAACATTGTACACATGTCTACCAAACGGATCGATTTTAGATTTTCGGTTCAAAGCTTCTTTCTATTTGCCGATAAAGCATGAATCGAGTTGATGGACAAAGCTTCATTCACAAAGTCCGTCTTTTATCCATAAGAAGCTCAGTCTAATATTAGTCCTATTTTCGCAAATTCTTTTGTCATTGGGCAATAGGATGACGTTGACTGTACATGGATGGAACTTTTTCTTATATAATTTTTCCGAAATCGTAGTTGCCCCCTTCAAGAGCCCAGGGGGCTTGGGAGCTCGGGTCGAGATGCGCACACCCACATACCTTAAACACAAATCACTCGGAAGTGACTCTGGATGCATGAAAAAGCATGCATACCGGAGTTATTTATGCGGTAGGCCTCAGTTAACAAAAGGTTGATCATTTTTTCTGTAGCTAATTTACTTTTTTGTAGCAAAAATGTTTTTTTGTGGCAAATTTCCTTTTTTGTGGCAAATTTACTTTTTTTGTGGCAAATTTATTTTTTCTGTAGCAAATTTACTTTTTTTGTAGCAAATCCGATGTTCGTCTGTAGCACATATACTTGAGCTAGTGTGCTTATTTATTATTCTAAATTCTCAAAGTTTGTATTCTGAGTCTATGAAAGACTTTGACTTCATAAAAGACAGGTGAATTAAGTGCTGCTAAAGCCGCTGGGCTCTGGTATAATCTAAAATACACACACCTGGTACTCTCTCGGCTGCTTCAATACTCAACAACCTCTGATGGATAAGTATTGAAATTGCGCAAGCTTACCGAATTCAGCATAAATACAACGCATGATTATAATTCCATCAACCTTAGCCACATTTCGCTCCACCACTTTGAGAAGAGCAACACTTCAGTCCGTACATTTTTAGATCTTAACGGGCTTTTTCGTGTGAAGAAAAGAGTGTTGGCCGAAATAGCCGGGTACAACCGGGTACAGGAATTTGTAATTTTCGAGTGCTGGACCAAACCAAAATTATCGGTTCGGGTTTCTCGAAAATCGGATTTGCTGCAGAAAAAAGTAAATTTGCCACAAAAAAAGTAAATTTGCCACAAAAAAGTAAATTTTACAAAAAAAAGTAAATTTGCCGCAAAAAAAAAGTAAATTAGCTACAAAAAAAATTTGCCACAAAAACATTTTGCTACAAAAAAAAGTAAATTAGCTGCAGAAAAAAAGATTAACTTTAACAAAAACTATGTTCAAAATATCTTTTGGGGTATCCAGGTACCCGTTTAGGTTGAATTACCTTGGGGGACCAAGGCAAAAAGTCAAATTTTGGCCGATTTTTTTTTCTCAAAAAATCTATTTTTATGTAATAAGTCATAAAATAACTCTTTATCGTTTTTAGCATAAAATTTACTTAGAAGACGTCTTAACACTGTTTTCAAATGGGTGAACCCACCCCCCCCCACCCTAACTCCCCCCTGAACTCAATAAGTGCCCTAAAAACAACAACAATACAAATGTCCAAGCACAAAAGATAAAAAAAATCGCCATACTTTGACGAGAGAGAAAAGTGGAAGTTACGAAGAGATAAGAAATTGATTGGTTTGTAACAAACAGTGCTTATTGATGTCTCACAGGAACATGGTGATGGACAACACATTTTTTCTCCCCCTTTCCCTTAAAAATAGCGGCTTATTAATAACGCAATAATAATTACTTGTTGATTTGTTTAGACTCAAAGTATGTCTTCTCCAGAAGATGAGCAAAATCAACAACCTCCAAAACCCACAACCCTTGCTTTGTCTAGTAGAAGCTCCTACAGTGCTAATGACTCTTTTACCACGCCCATGTAGCTCTTTTTGTTTTTTTTCGGGTTTGGATTTATTTCGTGTGAATTGCAGGCAAAGTCCAGACATCAACAATGCACCTCCATTTTTACCTGATGTAGCGCAATTGGAAAAGTTAAATCCTGATGTTGGACACATTACAACAGATATAGGGTTATTTTTTGGTGAATTTAGTCTGTTTGGTTCTGCAAAATAACATAACTGCTTACCGTAGATTTTCTAATGAATCTTTCGCTGATAACCCCCCCCCCTCTCAATTTTGAGTTACTACATCTCAGACAAAAAAAAACATTTGAAGAAAGTGGGCAACTTTTTGGGGGGCAACTCAGTCTCTTGGCCGCATGGCGCAGTAGATAGTGGTTGTTGACCAGGGCACATAACTCAAAATTTTGAAAAAAGTACAGTTGGCCAAAAAAGTACAATTTGGTCATTTTTCGTCAAAAAAGTGCCATTTTATACAATGCTTATTGATTTTTGAGCACCAAAAAAAAAAGATTTTGACTAAAAACTTTAAAGGGCCATGGCCAAGCGTTCTGGATTGTCCCCCGCCAATTCAAACATTTTCGCCTAATTATTTAACTTCTGTACAGATTTTTCAGCTTGGTTTCAAACAAAACAAGGCCTATGATTTAATTTTAGGTATAGTCAAGTAAGAAACCAACTAAAAATTCCGTACAGAATTTCAATGATCAGGAATTTTTTTGAATTGGCGGGGGACAACCGATATCGGAGACAGCAATGGCCCTTTAAAATAAAAAAGTTTTGGGTCTCGAAAAAGTACAAATCTTTTTAAAAAGTACGGTTACGTTCCCTGTTGTTGACCCAAATGATGCGCAGGTTCAACCGCGCTTTGGAGCATTCTAATTATTCTAGCTTGTTCGACTATTTCTTAGGGGTAATTTCGTTTCGAATTTTTCAGCTCACCTGAACGCACTGAATCCCCAGAAACACAGTCGGTTGAGCCAATAGTTGTGTCACCAGCGCTGAATGTGTTGTTTTCAAGTAGTGCCCCACCTTCCATACCTCCTATATTGCTACCCAGCAGCAATATAGCTCCATTAGTAGTAGGTCCCAGAGCAACTGCTGCTACCAGCACCAATACTGCCATGATGGAACCTGTTTCTGGCTCTGACCCTGGCTCAGATGACCCATTCCACTGCCATGGAGGTGAAGATTCAAGCATCAAGCAAGGCAACAGCAAGGCAGTCAAGGTGTTGTGGTTGTCCGTGGTGGTCTGTCTGTTCTTCATGTTGTGTGAGGTGGTCGGCGGCATATGGGCACAGTCTCTGGCTATTATTACAGACGCTGCACATCTGGTGGGTTTAATGATTAGTCTCAATCTTATCCGTTCTAGTCTTAGCTTCAACCGCACTTAGCCAAAGTTTTCCCTTCTGAAAAATCTGAAATTTTTAAGAGATATTAAAAAATTGTTCCTTGTAAATACATTTTTTTCTCAATTGAAAAGACTGAAGAATTAATTAAAAAAGGTTTTAAAATTATCATGCAGGTAGGTGGAGTCGAGCCTCTCATGTAATATCCAATAATATCGGCTCCTTTAGTTTATATAAAAGTAGAAATTTAGCTAACCGACCTGGCAAGCATGCTCATATCTTTGTTCTCCCTTTACCTAGCCAGTCGTCCAGCCAGCCAACGCATGAGTTTCGGGTGGCACAGGGCAGAAGTGGTTGGAGCCTTCATTTCAGTGTTCATGATTTGGGTGGTCACTGGAATATTGGTCTACTTGGCTGTGGACAGAATGATCACTGGAAACTATGACATCAACCCCATCATTATGGCCATCACTGCTGGGATCGGTGTCATGGTCAATCTTTTGTAAGTTGATCTGAAAGATAGATAATTACTGAAAAAGCAAAAACCATCAAAAAATATCATTTCAGGATGGGAGCATTGCTTTACTTCGGTGGACACAGTCATTCCCACATAGGTGGAGGGTCTCACTCACACTCTCATGAATCAGGTAATAGTCACAGCAAACCCTCCGGAAGGGTCAGTAGGACCCACTCTCTGACTGGCAATGCCTCTAACTTCGAAGACACAGAAGCCACTGGACTACTATCTTCAGTACCTTCCACCCATTTCCATGATGGAACTAACAACACAGATTGCGAAGAAGAGGGCGGACACAGAGCGGAAGCCTCCAATATCAACCTCAGAGCTGCATTTATCCATGTGTTGGGCGATTTGATCCAAAGTGTGGGGGTGCTGATAGCTAGTTTTGGTCATACTCTGGAATGTGGGTGGTTTCCGAGTTTTTTTGGATAAGCCAGATTTTATTGCAGGAAAACTTGTCGGTAGTGGACCCAATCTGCACTCTACTGTTTTCAGTGATCGTTGTCAGCACCACAGTCTACATCATTAGGGATGCTCTGGTAGTTCTGCTAGAGGGTAGGATCTGTTTTGATAATTTTAAAAAATGTCCCTTTATATGTGTCTTCCTGTCCCAAAAAAAAAACTTTTGTCCTTAATGACCAAAATTTTGCTGAAAAGTTGGCGCTACTGTAATATACCCCCCCCCCCAAAAAACCCTCGTGTAATATGTAGCGTCAAAAAGTTGGTTAAGAAATAGCTCAAGAGCTGATTCCAAGATGTACAATAAGCATTTTAAACTCAAAGTAAGATAAAATGCCACTTTGGCAGTAAACAAAATTGGTTTGAGAATTCATAAACTTGCTGAAAATAGAAAAGAAACTAAAAATGAGTTCACGAAAGAATTTTACACCATTAGATCTGATCAGTCAGCAATTGGTGGAGTTTGTCAGAAATTTGAAAATGTGAAGTAGTCCTGCCAGCACCAAAATTTTATAATCCGATAAGAGAGTGAGCTACCTGTAAAATTTGGCGTCAGTGCTCCGTGCTGTGCCTTAACCAGTGTCTTTTTCTATGAGTTTCATTCACGTCATATCTCTTAGTTTAAGGTCGTCCCTCCAACATTGACTTCCGAGTGGTGTTCGATGCTTTGGAAAAGATTGAAGGAGTCAGAAAAGTTCATGATCTAAGTAATTCTTTCAAGATCTTAAGTTGTTGAAAATATTTCAACACTAGTTATTCCAGGAATTTGGGCCCTGACTATGGATAAACTGGCCATATCCGTTCACCTTGAGATTGCCCCTGATGCTATGGCCCAAACAGTGTTGAAGAATACTACCCTAATGCTGCGCAAGGACTTCAATGTGCATGAAAGTACAGTGCAGATTGAGGGGTGGCAAGCGGAGAGTGAAAACTGCTTTCAGTGCATTATTCCAAATAGATGAAGGCTACTTTAGATTCAAAAAAAATGATCTATTTATCTCTTATGTCAAATATCATTGTGTGTGCTGGAAGTACGCAAAAATTTTAATTTGAAAAAAATAAATAAGAAGACATAAACTTAATTGATTTTAGTTGGAGGTACAGTCGAATTTCGATATACATGGTTGCACAAAAAATTCGGAAATTTTTGAAAAATTCACGTATGTAGATCCTTGCCCAATCGATTTCCCCAGGAATATCGATGACGGTAGATAAGCCAGCTTGGCGTTGTTCGACACGAAACACAAGATATGTGCATTAAAAACAATAGAAATATATAAGTTCAAGTTTTTTTTTAATTTTTCGCAATTTTCGGGCAATCTTTTAGAAGTAAGTATTTTTGTCAAATGGAGTTGGTGCCAGTCAGAGAACTGCAAATGGTATCAAACCAATATCTTTATTGGATGAATCTTTTTTCTGCCTTATTTTAAATTGAAAGTGCCTAGTTTTTGGCTCAAAAGTGCCTTGTTTTTGAGTTTTAGAGAGAAAAGATGAAAAGTGCCTTGTTTTGGCTTTTAAGTGCCTTGTTTTTAGAGATGACGACGCTGCGATGTATCGCAACATCGCATCGCACGCAGCGAATTTTGTCCAAAAACATCGCATCGCGAATTTGAAAAACATCGAATTCATTTTTTAATTTTATTTAGTCCCAACACAAAGAAAAGTCAAACATTTTGACTCGAAAATTATTTTTGCTTTGTTTCATTTTTTTAATGTTTCGCGTAAATCAAACATGGAGAAAGTCTGATATCGAAAATTTGCACCCCATACTCAGTCACGAAATTCAAATTCCTGTTTTTTGACCAAATGTCCTTTTTTTTAAAAATAGAAGTTCTGTAATTTTGTAGTTTCATCAAGGCCACCTCGACCCCACAGAAAATCGGAAGTTGAGTGTTTGGGCTCAAATGAAAGCCTACGATTTGCTGATAAGGATAGCTTTAAACTCGGTCACTTTTTGTCACTAATTCACCGAGCTGTGGCCTCCCGAAGTTTGGTACTCCGAAAAACCAGTACATTTCTTAAAACATTTTATAATTAGTGAAAACATGATGAAATAACCACTCGTTCAAAACTTTATTCAACGCAGAAAGAGTAACTCTTTCTAATGAGTACAAAAAAATATAGTCTGTAATGGATTTTGGCTAAAAAGGTGTGTTTTTTTCCAAAAAACAGCTTTTTCGAACACCAATTTTCGGCGTAAAAACCACCACAAAATCGGAAATCAGCGTGCACCCTTCTGAATTTCAGTGCATCAAAAAGAGCATTTCCTAAGGCACTTTTATGTTGAAAAAGCCCCGGAAAAAATTGGGAGAAGTGAGACGAAAAAAAGTCTTTGAAGTTGGCTAGTCATCACTAACTCTTTTCAGTTTTTGACGTAAAAATTTTTTTGTACTAGGAAAACCTGAATTCTGACACCGAATTCGCAATCAGCGTATCTGATTTGCTTCCAAACCACTCTTAGAAGTGTACTTTGAATGTCGTATTTTCAAATTTTTCTCAGAACAATAAATATTTGATTCACAAATTATTGACTTGTTTGAAAGTTTATTGTCCTGAGAGGAATTTGAAATATGACATTCAAATTGCACCTCTAAGAGTAGTTTTGGAAGCAAATCAGATACGCTGATCACGAATCCGGTGTCAGAATTTCAGGTTTGCCTAGTAAAATTTTTTTTTCACGTCAAAAACTCAAAAGAGTTAGGACGACTAGCAAACTTCAAATGCCTTTTTCGTCTTGAGATGGCAGCCCTGACTTACCGACATAGCTTAAGACGAAGCGCTTGCAGATGAACTGGGGGTAGCTCCAGATCGTAGATCATGACGTTGGCTGCTACTCTTCGATCTAACCAGAAAACTTCATTTTGTTAGCCTGCCCTTTCTACTTTCGTGAGAAAATATTTGACATCCTCAGTTGCTTCGCAGACAACCCGGAAAGAACAAACAGAGCTAAAAAAGCTATCTTATGCAGCTTCGAGCAACGATTTGCACGAATTTTCAGCATTTGAAACATCAAGTACAGCAAGCCAATGACTGCGCCCAACATTCCCAGCAATTCGAACACCTGAAGTGCTTGTCAAGATTCTGCACAGCACTGGGATAAAAACCTGATTGATCAATCACGGCATCAAATAGACAGCAGTACAAGATCCTACTTGATTATCAGAATTTCCCTGGAAGATAATCTAAAAAGAACAAACAACCAAAAAGCATGAATGGCAAATCAAACTTTCCCAATCCTGGCAATCATTGCTCATCTCTGCACCAGCAACCAGTCAACCAAGTGAGCAGCTCTTTTCCATGGCAAGGCATGTTTTCGATTACAGGAGATCAAATTTGATTCCATAAACAGCTGAACAAGTCATATTTTTGAACAAAAACCGTCTTGAGTTTACAACTACCCCCCCCCCCCCGCCCCCACGGGAGTGATCGGATGGAGGAGATAACATCATATTCGTGTTTCTCGACCCCGATTTCATGAGAAAGTTGGCTGTTTTTTTGGTTCTGAGAAAAAAAATTTCAAACCACAGGGGGGGTTTATGGTTTTTTAGTGGTTTTTTCATGGTTTTTTAGTCCAAATTTGAAAAATTTAAATTGGCGCCTTTTGAATTTTAAAGGGAATAAGGGCTGTATAGGGAGGGGAAGGGAATAAGAGGCGGCCACTAATCATAGAGGGCCCACTAACAAGAAGAAGTTGAACATAGTTTTGAATACTGGGCCTACCGCATAAATAAACTCTGTTATGCATGCTTTTTTATGCATCCAGAGTCACTTTCGAGTGATTTGTGTCTAAGGTATGTGGGTGTGCGCGGTACGTGACAAAATCCCCCCGCGCCGAAATCCCCCGGCCCAAAATCCCCCGCCCAAAATCCCCCGCGCGTAATCCCCCGCCCATAATCCCCCGCCCATAATCCCCCGCCCAAAATCCCCCGCCGAAATCCCCCCGCACCAAAAATCCAAAGTAAGGACTGTTACTAATATAACAAATTTTATAACAACAATTGAGAGATTAACGGAGAATGAAAGGAAACTGATTACTGATCCATGATGAAGTTTCTAGCCAGCCCTCTGAGATATTCAATGAGATTCGACTTCGGACTCTTCCTGTCATCTTGCGGACTGCACTCTTGCTTAGACCTGACGACACACTTTCCGGAAGACGTTGAAGAGCGTTGGTGAATATTTGGATCGGTTTCTGAAACAAAATATTAAGACCACAACACCATATGCAAACATACCTCTTGTGTGTCCACGGCTCTTCGTTTTATGCTTGATTTGATGATGGCCAAGCCAGGAGCAGCAGGACTTGATGGCATGATGTGAGCGACGATTGTGTTGTGCGGCAAGTACTTGACGAAATGATCTTCTTCCACCAGCGTGTGCAGACGAGCCCGGCATCGTCCATCGCTTGACTTGTGTTTGTCACAACTCCAGAACTGCTTTGCACCATTTGGTTTGCTCAGTTTCTGCTTGACGAAAAGGAATCCATCGTATTCAGCTTTCTTGTTGTTTTTCTGCGAGTTGATCAAATTGACAAAATTCTAAAAATATAAATATAAATTTGCTAAATTGATATAATTAAAAATTACTTGACGGCGAACTCTGCAAGTCTGATGGGACCAAACACGTTGACTGCTGGCTCTTCTTCACTGCTGTAGTAGTCATCCTCATCATTGTTTTCCTGCACTGCCTCTTCGACGACTTGAACAACTGGAGCGGCGGCGATTGGAGCTGGCTGACGCACGGAGTTTTGGCAGATTTGCATTAAGACGTTTGGATCCATCCCAAGAACTTGACTGAGCGCACCAAATTGACTTGACCAAAGCGCTCCATTGCGAGAATTCCTGAAACAGTAATAAGAATAAAAAATCGGGAGCAAAAAATTAACACGACAACCAAACAAACAAAAATGGGCTCTGATTTTTTTTGAAGCAAAAAGCCAGCAAAAAGGCGGCCATTCCAAAAAAATTTTCATGAATTTGTGGTGCGGGGGGATTTTGGGCGCGGGATTATGGGGGGGATTACGGGGCGGGGGGATTTGGTGCGGGGGGATTTTGGGCGGGGATTTTGGGCGGGGGATTTTGGGCCGGGGGGATTTTGGCGCGGGGGGATTTTGGGCGTGGCCGGGGTGTGCGCATCTCAACTCCAAGCCCCCAAGCCCCTGCGCCCACGAAGGGGCGCAGGGGGCTTGAGAGTTAGAGATGCGCGCACTCACTTACCTTAGACATGATTCCGAGAAGTACTCTTGACCATAAAATGCATATAGAGTCTCTTTTTGCCACGGCCCAGTTGAAAAACATGGTGAGGCAGTCGAAGAATACATATATTTACTTTTATACTGTTCTGCCATAAAAGTGGCCCTCTTTTTTCCCTTCCTCCCAATACAGCCCTTAATCCCTTTAAAATTCAAAGGCGCCAATTTAAATTTTTCAAATTCTGACTAAAAAAACCATTATATCCCCCCCCCCTGTGGTTCGAAAATTTTTTTTTCTCAGAACCAAAAAACAGCCGGCTTTCTCATGAAATCGGGGTCGAGAAACACGAATATGATGTTATCTTCTCCATCCGATCACTCCCGGGGGGGAGGAGGGGGGATTGTAAACTGCTGCCCAAAAACCTTCCATTGTTGAATGTTATGTATTAAATTGATATGTTTTGATGCCATTTTTATTGAATAAATGTTTGGAAATTTTGAATTAAAAATACATCGCACATCGCTGCGATGTATCGCAACCAATTTTTCAAAACATCGCAACATCGTATCGCAAGCCACTGCAGTCCAAAAGCATCGCAACATCGCAAAACGGCAAATCGTCATCTTTACTTGTTTTGGCTTTTATGTGCCTTGATTTCTTGAAAAGTGCCTTGATTTGTTGAAAAGTGCCTCCTTTTGGCTGAAAAGTATCTTGTTTTGTTAAAATCTCTCTTTTTCGGATCAAATGGGCTCTAGGTCAATTCGTCGACATTTTGTTAGAAACTGCGATTCGAATATCTTATCTGACACAACTCCGAATTCGCATATTTCCGCCCGCACCAGTCCGAACTTACATATTCTTACTTATTATCCTACTGTTGTTTTTAACTTAGGTTTAGGGTATGCCAGCGTATGATAAAAAATTCAAACATTTTTTTCTTACTTTTATCTAGGTTAATTTGATCTCGATATAGGCACCCATAGGGTTGATCAACGGATAAAAATCCGGTATTTACCATTATAATATTCAGGAGGTGGGACTCTGGAGGTAGTACTTAGTGAATGTACCTAGAAGGTGGTAAGCAGTTGAAAGTACCAAGGATGGGGTACCTAGGTGAGAGTATCCAGGTGGAGATAACCAGGAGGTGGTACTCTGAAGGTGTTGCCCAGCTGGGAGTATCCAGGAGGCAGTATCCAGTTAAGTGTGATTAAGAGGTGGTAACCAAGGGGAAGAGGCCGCACTCAGGTGGTGGTACCTAAGCGGTATCCAGGTGGGGGTACTCAAGATGTGGTACCTAGTTGTAGAGTTCCCAGGGGCACCTTGGCATTAGCGTCGTAAAACATGGTAAAAACAAGATTGTCGAATTGACCGTCGACGAATTGAGCTAGACCCTATTTGAGCCAAAGAAGAGAGATTTCAGCAAAAGAAGATACTCTTCAGCCAAAAGAAGGCGTTTTTTTAATATAAGAACGCATGTTTAAGCCAAAACAAGGCACTTTCTAATGAAAGAAGACAATTTTAAATAAATCAGGGCACATTTCAGCCAAAACGAGGCATTTTTTAGCCAAAAGGAGGCACTTTTCAACAGATTAAGGCACTTAAAAGTCAAATCAAGGCACTTTTCATCTTTTCTCTATAAATTACAAAACAAGGCACTTTTGAGCCAAAAACAAGGCACTTTTCAGCCAGAACAAGGTCCTATCTTTATATAGTATTTGGACTGAGTGTGTCTGTGCGCTTTTTGAATTCCCGCCAAATATTTTTTTCGCCTTATATAGCCTTTTTGCCGCAATTTTCGGCGGTGGTCGGCTCCGCATTTATTGCGATGCACAACTGCAGTTCCTAAGCTCTCGAATGAGCCTGAACTTGCCCTATGGTGGTGCATCCTTTGGGGTTGTGAGTGTGCAACAACTTTCGAAATCAGAGGGTTTTTGCCTATTTTGGCTATATTTGAATGGACAATACTTTTTTCTGGCGCAAAAACACTTTTTTGGCGCAAATATACTTTTTTTGGCACACATCGATTTTGGCGCAAATTTGCTTTTTCTTGGCTCAAATCTTAAAAAGTATTGTCCTTTTAGATTTGGTTTGTGACCGGTCATTTACCTAACTGACCCGTCATTTCGGCATATAGACGTTTCGCAAATTTACTGATTCGGGTATTTTCGCGAAAGGTCACAAAATAACGAGGGGGTCCAAGGCATATTTTTTGCTCAAATTTGTTTATAAGTAATTTTTATACATTCAAACTTATACTTGCCCGCTTAGCTTTATTTAGTTTAGTTGGAACTGATTGAAAAACGAGAAGTTAGACCTTCGATATAATGGCCCATTATGGCCGGCTCCGAAAGAAATAACTGCCCCAGGCGGGCAGATATATCGACAGTTGGCTGTAGTCCTAGTAATTTAATATGGCAAAGACATTCGGGCAAAGTTGGATTTTAATTCTGTTCATTAATATGTCTCTAACTATATTGATTACAAAACAATATTCAATGTTCCAACAACTAGTTCGGTGAAGAATACATGCACACAAGTATGTATATATTAAGATACACAGAATTGCCTCAGAGACTCAAATAATAAAGAGAATAGCAAATTATGGGTTGGGGATATGCTAGAAAATAGTCAAGAGATTTCTACACTTGTTAGTGAGTCGGGGAAAGACGCTAAAAATTCATATTTATCTAGAAGTGAAATCGGACTTTTCTTTTTTGTAGGCTTCACATTTGGTCGGTGATTTTCTGGCATAACAGATAGTTAATTAAGTACTTCCCCTAACGCATGGGAGCCATAACTATGCCTCCAGGTCCAGCCAAAGTGGTTCTGCCCATGAGATAATGGTCCACCTGGTAATGTATGCAATTTTTAGAAAAGTTTTGTTGAGTAATAAATTGTTTACCTGTCGTGCAGCTTGACGACCCTCATGTATGGCCCACACCACCTGAATACCAGTGTCTTTACTTTTTTGGAAAAGCTCTATTTGATTATCAGTAGTATTTTTGTTGGCTACTTATAAATTAAAAAAACATGTAAAACAGACCAATGATTGGCCTCTGCGGCAATCACCAGCAGCAAACACTTTGGCAGCGCTTGCGTTGTATTTCTCCTCTGGAGTGCTGATGTTGGAGCGAGCATCCAGGCTCAATTTTAGCTGCTCTATTATCTCCTAAACCAAATAAAAATATTCATAAATTATTTTTATTGATTCCTCACCTTTTCAGGTCCAACAAAGCCCATAGCAAGGATACAAAGGTCACATTCGTGGGTCTCTTCCGAACCCTCCACCTCATTCATCTTCCAAGCCCCTTTGTCGTCCTTGGTCCACTCGATCTGGACTGTTTTCAGGCCCACTAGAACTTTGACACCAGCAGCGTTGGTCTCGCAGATAAACTCTTTAGTGCTGATGGCATAGGTGCGCGGGTCCTTGCCGTCTCTGAAAAGAAGGGATTTATTGGATCACCCTGTACAATCGGTTAAATTTCGGTATGCACCCTCTAATTTGCCTTGGTACCCCAAGCTGATTTGAATAAATGATTTTTGAAATTTTTAATTTTTCGCAGCGGTAAAAAAGATTTTTTTTAACTTAAACACAAAGTAGCTTGGGACAAATTAGGAAATAAATCAACCTACTTACCTCACTTTAGCCTCTTCATGACCATAATCCATGCGGAAAATCAAGGGCCACTGTGGCCATGGGTTCTAAAAACAATTACTAACACATCAAAACCACTTCGATTTTTTCAAATCCACCTCTGGTTTGCGTATATCGGCAGGTTTAGGCAGAATCTCAAAGGCTCGAACCGACTTGGCGTTCAAACGCAGTGAAGTGCCAATACAGTCAGTCGCAGTGTCACCTCCTCCCAACACTATGATTCGTTTGTTGGCAGGATCCAGGCCTTCCCAGCCTATGTCGTCGCCTGCCCTACGCCTTTGGCTTTTCTCCAGGAAGTCCATGGCAAAACAGATACCCTAGAAAATGTTCTAAATTTTTAAACAAGACCGAAAACCATCAAAATATTTTATACCTTGGCCTCTCGGTTAGGGATTTTGATGTCTCGAGGAGTGGTTGACCCTATAAATTAGTTTTTTTGGCTGTACTTTTTGAATGGTCAATGTCTAACCAGTGCAAACAATGACCGCATCATTCTCTTCCAACAGCAAATTAGCTGTGACATCCTTGCCAATACAAGTATTAGGATGAATCTAATGCCCTCCTCCTCCATTAGCTTGATCCGCCGGTCCACAACAAACTTGTCCAACTTCATTTGAGGAATTCCATAGCGCAGAAGACCACCAATTCTGTTCTTCCTCTCATACACCACCACTGCGTGACCTACTTTGTTGAGCTGGGCGGCTGCGGCTAGCCTTAAATAAAGCAGATTTAGTTTCTGAAATGGTTCAGCACGTCAAAAGTAACCTGAAGGACCACTTCCAATAATGGCCACCTGCAACTTGGAAAGTTAAAAAAACTTAAAGACCTGCTGATATAACGCTTTTTAGGGAATATGATTTTTATATTAAATTTCATTATATGTCTTAAAAAATGTTAGACTTCGAAGACATGTCACCCCGGTTGACCCTTCCAGACCCTAAGGGCCATTTGCGATATACGCCGGATAGGAAAGACGGAATCGCATTGTGCGCGGTAGTTCAGTGGGTATACCTACATGTATCTCTGAAGATGTTCATAAGTTCGATTCTCAGCCCAAGTCTTATTCTTTATTTAGAATCCCAATTTTGATATTCGTTACACTAATTGATTTAAACCAACATTTTTGCCAGTTCTAGCCGGAGGTTTCTGAGCCACAATCCAGTTCTGGAGGAAAGCATAATCAATGATTGCACATTCAATGCCTTTGATGGTGACTGGAGGAGAACTGATGCCCACACAACAAGCACCCTCACAAGGGGCTGGACACACTCTGCCTGTGAACTCTGGGAAGTTGTTGGTTTGCAACAGTTGTTCTAAGGCTTGGCGCCAGTTATTTTTGAACACGTAGTCATTCCTGAATAAACAGTTGATAATTGAAAAGGAAAGTTGTTGATACAAGACTAACCATTTAGGGATGATGTTGCCAAGTGGACATCCAGTGTTTCCTGCAAATTTAGGTTACAAATCAAGATTATTGGCGTAGATTAAGCTGATACCTTGACAGAAGGGAATCCCGCAGTCCATGCATCTGGCGGCTTGTTCTCGGATGTTGCTTCGCACAGCCTGAATTAAGATAATTTTTACTGGACAATTACAGTCGAGTCAGCACCCTTTTTCAAAATAGAACATCGACTAAAGTTTCGCCCTTGCTAGCTTCACCAACTTTTCACTTTATTTGTTTAAATTAAAAACATGAGATGACAAAGGCCAGACTCAGCGGTAAAAACCCCAACTTTTTCGGGTTCACTAGATTAAGGTCCACACTATAATCAATTGTATTCACAATTTACCTGGTAATCCACGACCTCATCCCAATCGTTCAAGCGCTGTTCAGCTGGCCTGTAGATGATTTTCTGGCGGCGGTACTTGACAAATCCTCTGAAATAATCACAATTGTACTAACAAGCTGTCAAAATAAAAACAACCTGGTCTTGTCCAATTCCTCCTCATTGACCTTCATTGCAGCTGCTACTATATTCTCAATGTCTCCATTTTTATCTTTGGAAACGCGGCCCTTTCCGTGCCTTTCTGAAATGATAAAATTGATAATTTATTGATGAAGCACTATTTATAGGGTTGTCGAGGTCTCGATATTTTCGAGGCCTCGACTCGAACTGAGACCCGAAACTTGAAAATTTTCGAGTTTTCGAGTATAAAACTCGAAATCGAGGCCTCGACTCGACAATCTTAATTATTTACCATCGTCGGAGTCCACTTCATCAGCCTCGAAGTCATCCACCTCGTCTTCCTCTTTCTCAGCAGCCACTTCTTGGAGATCTTCGGTGGCTTCAAATCCAGCAAAGTCGCTGGCTCGTAAGTTTTTGGACATGGAATACTTCCTGCGACGGTGTTGAATTACCTAAAATTCGGATTTAAATTGAAAAGTTTTATAAGTAAAACTGTTGTTAGAACACAAGTACATAGTCAAACAGACAGTCAACACAATCTACCGTATTTCCTCTAATAAGGCGGCCCGCTCTAATAACGCGGCCCCCTTCATTTTTTTGACTAAAATTTCAGAGTTAAGGCCATTTTTGATTGACAATTTTCAGATTTTTGCGAGTTTGAAAAATAAGGCGGCCGGGCGCCTTATTAGAGGAAATACGGTATCTACAGTCAGCTTTCAGTCAGCTTCATAGTGGTTAGCTTGATTCAGTCGCTAAGGTACCTCTATTAAGGGAGTTAACTGAACATTTTAGCAGCTTTTTTGAAGGGGCATGCCTACGCTAATAAGAGGTGGTGCCGGGAATTCAAAAAATTTTCCTAATCATTGAACTTCTGTACTGATTTTTCAACTTGGTTTCTAACAAAACTATACCTAAAATTAAATTCCAGGCCATGTTTTGTTAGAAACCGAGTTGAAAAATCTGAATAGAAGACCAATGATTCGGGAAAAAATTTGAATTCCCGGGCACCACCTCTTATTAGCGTGGGCATGCCCCTTTAAGCAAACTTTGAACTTTTTTTGATATGACGACGGTCGTAACAGAAAGCGAATTAGTTAAAGACCTCATAATTTTGTTGCGTGCATTGTAATTTCTGTGTTTTGAGGGTCAGGTTTACCTAAAATTCCTGTTCATCTACTGTATTTTACGGACGTTTTGCCCCTATTCTGTTAGGGGAAAGGGAAATCGGAGGTAGGCGGGAATCCGGAATTTCCGGATTCTAAGCGCGGCGAAAATCCGGGATTCGGTATTTTAACCGCGGCAAAAATCCGAAATTTTGACCGCGGCGAAAATCCGGAATTTCTGGATTCTAACCTTGGAGAAAATTTGGAATTTTGTGATTTTCGCCTCGGCGAAAATCACGAATTTCGAGATTTCAAAAATCGTAAGTTTTCATATAAATTTGGGAATAAAGACAGGATAAAACAACAAGGCTGTCTAACAAAGCAATCAAATGAGACAACTATCATTTACGCTAAAGCGAATGCATAAAATAAATAAGCTAGAGAGTCTCTAGTAGGACACATCAAACATTATTTTTTTGAATAAATGATTTCGCGGCGAAAATCCCAAAATTCCGGATTTTCGTCGCGGTTAGAGTCCGTAAATTCCGGTTTTTTTCCACGGATTTTCGCCGCGGTTAAAAACCGGAAATTCCGGATTTCCGCCTACCTCCGAGAAATCAACTTTTAATCGCCTAAAGCGAGAAATTTCATCCCAACCCTGTATTTCTATGGTTTCATCTACAAATTACATAAGGACAAATTAACTTTCTTTTCCGAATGCCTGGTTTTTTCTTCGTGCATTGGTCAGATTACCATGATCCGACCATAGCAAAAAATTAATTTTTTTGGCGGGAATGGTCTAGCATGCATAACCCACAACGAAAATGCCCACCAAACAAACTATGAAGTTAGAAAAAAGACAGGACATGTTAGACATTCTAAAGGTGTTTTACACTGCGTTTTCTGATAGCCCTCCTGCTGTTCAGGGTTGCTTCTAGAGCAATGGAGTAATCCATGGAGTAGGAACGGTTGGTTCGGTTGGCCATTACTTGGTCGTCCATCTGCAATTCACAATACCCAAATAAAGAAAAGAGCGAAATTTTGAGAAGAAATCGAAAACCCAATAGATTCACTGCTACAATATGTTCACTTTGGCGTAAGAGCCTTTAGTAGTCTTTGTGACTTTTTTGAATTCGCGCCATTTTAGACAAATTTTATTTTTGACTACTTGGTGCATTTTTTGAATTCTTTCAACTCATGTGAAGATTTAGGCTCAAGGTTGGCCAGCGCACGTTGGAACGGACTCAAAAATGTGTCCCAAACTACGAAAACACTAAAATTGAAAAAAGGCGAGAGCTCAATAATATCACAAAAACCGCTAAACATCTGCTCACCGTCAACGTTTACCACAAATAAATATTTTATTTTTTAGTGATGAGGTAAGACCTACATGTAGGGTGTTGGATGCTTTTCTCTGCTCTTCAATAGCAGCGTTTTCCTTGTCTTTAGCATCCTTCTCCACTTGTTTGGTCTCCAACTCCAGCTCTTGCAGTGCCCGTTTGTAGTCGCGAGGGAAGATCTGAAAACTTAGTCATTTTTTTGGAAGTTTGGTCATGACATGCAAGTACTTTAAGTAAACGGGATGCCAGATAAACCAGGTGGATTAAATTTTTAATAAGTGCACAAAAAGCTGACCTTACAAAGTGTATATGCTCCTCTGCCCAGTTATCCAATATATTCTTGGCAATGATAGAGTCAGTTTCTTGGAAGAAATCTGCAATCAATTCTTTTAGCCATTGTACATCCTCTTCTGTGGCTCATCTATGTCGATGGTGGTCATGTTCATAAGGCGAGCTATGTTGGTGTCCCTGACATATAATAATAATATAGTTTTTTAAATATTTTCAGATTCCACAGTCGAATCTCGATATAAATAAACAGAGCCCTCAATATCGAGCTTCACACGGGTCCAACATTTTTTAGCCAAACTTTCAATGTCTTTGCCCAATCTTATTCATTAGTCTGGTTGCATAATCGGAATCTTTGTGATTTTCGGAGCCAGAGTAATGAAAACAATTTAAAAAAGACTGAAATTTAGGGCGAAAATGGTCCGACCCTGGCTGGGGGTCGAACTTGAGTAGTGTTTATATCGAGTCGACTGTATTACAGTCGAACCTGGATATACGGGCACTCCAAAAGTTCGTTCCCCCGCTGGGTCCGACACTTTTTAAGCTCGATTTTCAAAGCCTTTTTTAATCCTGTTTTGACAGTCCGGTCCCAAATATCGCAAGGACTCCGACTTTACGATAGTTTTTCAGAATCCAAAAAGTTTTTTCTCTTCTATTCTAGTGAAACCGGGATAAACGGTCACCTTATTTCTGTAATGCCCGTTTACCCAAGTTTCACTTTTTTAGAGAAAAAAGTTTTTGAATTCTGAAAGACGATCGGTATAATCGGAATCCTTAAGATATTTGGACCGGGCTGTCAAAAAAGAATTAAAAAAAAAAGCTTTGAAACCCGAGATAAAAAAGTGTTAGATCTAGCGGGGGAACGTACTTTTGGGTTTGGCCGTTTGTCCAGGTTCGACTGTATGTTTATTCATCGTATTGTTTTCTATTTGTCTCTGCTTTTATCCTCTGCCCTCACCCTCTGCCCCTGTTTTAACAATCCTTTGACTCACCTTTCAGAGAGAACAAACACAGGACAGAGATAGCAATACTATATACACATTGTCAGCCAACACCCATTTCCCCTTTACCCTTGCCCACTCACTATCTAGCTGGGCTGGTCACTATTTGTTAACTTGGCAGATATGCGCTCTACTCTTGGGCTTATTGCTGCTTTATTTGTATCTATTTTTCAATTGGACTATGGGGTTTGTCAATTTCAAAAATATCCACAGTATGCTCAACCTCCGCCATTGAGGTTCGTACAAACCCATAAATAAAGCACCCCCCCCCTTAATAATCCCCTTTTTCGGGGGTTGGAACTATTGCACTTGGTAACCCCCAAAAGGTCAAAAATTTTAAAAAATTTTCAAATTTGGTGAATATTGATTTTTCACTCATAATAATTGTTATAGAAACCTATTTGTGATTAATAGTCATTGAGTTTCTTCATTCTTTGTAAATTTTCAAGGTTTTTTTAGATATGTTTATGCCTAGATATAAAATCAATGATCTAAAAAAAAGAAAATACCTAGATACATTCTTTTAGTTTTGGAGCCGGGTTTAATTGTTGTATCCGTGCATCTAATTGTTGAAAAGGAAATTTGATACAGTACTTAAGTTGTTGTGGTTGATGGACGCATAATAAAATTATTCTGGCATAAAATTTGTAATTTTTTCATTTTCAAAATTTTTTGACCTTTGGGGGGTTACCAAGTGCAATAGTTCCCGGGGTTATATGCGGGTATGTTTACGGCTTAGGCTCCGGTAGGCCAGCGCCCGTTTTTTGGGGGAGGGGTTATTTATGACCGACAGTCTTGAGGTTTTATTTTGGATTTTATTTTTTTGTAAAAAATTTTAAATATATTTTTTTCAGCGAGTCAAGGACGACAAAAACCAGGTATGGAAATACAGTCGACATTTTTAAATACGTGATTACGCCCCTTGCTTATCCGAAAGAGATTTTGACTTCTGTGCGAAAACAGTCGAGGCTCAGGATCAAAACCATGCGTTTTTAAAAACTTTTTCAATCTATCAACTTTTAGAAGTTTATCGGGTGGAAAAGCCACTGATGGTAATAATGTCACAAACGCATTTGTGCTGGACCTAATGGGGGGATTGCTGGGTGGGTATGCTGTGCGAAGGCTCAAAATGTTCAATGATCGCATATATTTGAGCCGCTACAGGAGAAGTTATTGGTTTGGGACTCGCTACTATGCCATAGTAAGTTAAGGATTTACATTTGGATTCTATAAATTTTATTTTACTCAGGACAACCGCTACTTTTTGGAGACCAGAGACACTTGTAAACTTTTATTTGTCAGAAGTTAACAAACTAAAACAGCAATAATTTAAGGTGCCTACCGAATGAACGAGACAGAAAGAGACAATTTGGAGTATGAAGAGAATGGAGAACCCATTTTAGATGTTATATATCAGTAAGATATGCATAGGTTTTCGACATAACGACAACCTAGCTGGGTCCGAAGAGGATCAACTGACCACGATTTCGAGGGTCGACTGACCACGGTTTTTGAACTCGCGCGTTTTATATTTATGATATTTTTGGCTCAGGCTCAGGGTAGGTCAGCGCATGTTAGGACGGACTCTAACCATGGTTCTCAAAACCTACAAATTTGTAGAGACCTACAAGACCTACAAAAAACCTACAAAATTTTTCTTATTTTCTTTTGTCTTTTTATCTGTACTTTTACCGAAAAGTTTTTTTACGATGAAAAGTAAAGTTGTGAAGGAGCTTCAGCTCTACAACTTTACTTTTTACCGCAAAAAAGTTTTCGGCAAAAGTACAGATAAAAAGACAAAAGAAAATAAGAAAAATTTTGTAGGTTTTTTGTAGGTCTTGTAGGTCTCTACAAATTTGTAGTTTTGAGAACCATGGTTAGAGTCCGTCCTAACATGCGCTGACCTACCCTGAGCCTGAGCCAAAAATATCATAAATATAAAACGCGCGAGTTCAAAAACCGTGGTCAGTCGACCCTCGAAATCGTGGTCAGTTGATCCTCTTCGGGACCCAGCTAGGTTGTCGTTATGTCGAAAACCTATGCATATCTTACTGATATATAACATCTTTTTTTCATCTCAATTTTCTATTTTTTTGCTGATTCTGTTTTGACAGTCTGGTCGCAGATATCGTAAGGATTCCGATTTCGCCAATCATTTTTCAAAAACCTATATTTTTTGCTTTTAAAAAATGAAAACCTCGATTTAACGACCCCTTTTAAAAATTAGAGGGTCGTTAAATCGAGTTTTGCCGTTTTAAAAGCAAAAACTTTAGGTTATTGTAAAACGATCGGCATAATTGGAACCCTAACGATATTTATGACCAGACTGTCAAAACAGAATCAATAAAAATATTTCGAAAATTGGGTTAAAAAAGTGTCGGACCCTAGGTGAGAACGAACTTGAGGTGGGGGTCATTAAATCGAGGTTTGACTGTACCACCTAAAATGTAGCAATGAGATGGCCTAAAAAATAATAGGTAACTTGCTCAAAAACAGTCTTTCAAAAATGGGTCAAACTAACTACAGTGGCCAAAACACGATTTCGAATCATGCGGCGGTAATTAGACCGAAGACCGTCTAGATTCTGATTTTGATGTCGTTTTTTAAAAATTCTGTAATTTTGCCGATTGCAGGTCTGGATATTACCCTTTTTCGAAAACCCTTGGGTCCTGCTCACTGGTAAAACATAATAATTAATGAAAAATGACTGGAAAAATTAGAACTCTTGCAATTTAAGCAACAACATTGACAAAGGGCGACTGTCGAAAATCTTTGAAGATTGAGATAAAAAAATTTGAAGCCAGCGTGAGATCAAAATTTTCGGGGTTTCATTAAATCGAAATTACTTTACATCAACCCAACTAAAACCCAAATTCAGATGCCAAAGATATGCTCAATACTGCTGTGGACTGGATTGTTGCCAGCATGTGGGTAAACGATGGTCTGACCCATCTGTACCTAACTCTTCTTATAAATTAGCTAATTTCATGAATTTTTATTTAAATCTGTTTTTGACCTCAGTCCTTTGTTTAATTGGTTTCGAAAACATTATTAAAATAAATTAGAAAGTGCAGCCCACCTAGTGTGGATGTAGGCAATACCACCACTCATAGCTGCAGCAAAGTTTCTTCCAATGCAGTGTAGGATGACCACCCTGCAAATTAGAAATAGCAAAAATTCTGAAGATCAGATATGAAAGTTTAAATTGGATGTATTATAATAAATAATTTTATGTAAGTCTGTCACCTGCCACCAGTCATGTATTCACATCCATGATCTCCCACACCCTCCACTACTGCTGTAGCGCCCGAATTACGCACTGCAAATCTTTGGCCTGCTAGACCACGGAAATAGGCAGTTCCTGCAATTTTAAATTTAAGATTGTAAATATCAGACTGAAAAGTTTGTAGTTTAGAATAAAGTCCCTTTTTATTCTTAGTAAGTGGTTTCATTATCATAAGTGGTCTAAAAAGATTTGCAGAATATAAGAATGCTTAAAAATCGTTTTCTGTGATTTCTAACTACACCTTGTAACCTCAGAATTTTGACTCCAAGTTTTTTTCGCCTATCTTGTAGAGCAACTCATTCTGATCAACTTTGAGAAGAACTTTCATTATAAAAAGTCGGACTCACACGGAAGATTATGCTTTTTAAAAAAGCAGGTAGTGGAGACTAGGGATGGAGCACGGTCGGGACGGATCGTCCGTCTCGGAGGGTCTTTAGGGTTTTTTTCCCGTCCCGGAATTTTTTTTGAGTCTGTCCCATCCCGGTGTCCCGTCCGGGGTGATTTTGCAATTTTTCATTTTTAAAAATGGGTCGGGACGTCCCGTCTCGTCCCAGAGGATTTTTGGGGTTTTTTCCAGTCCCGGATCCCGTCCCGGAATTTTTTTGAAATTATTTTTGTCCCGTCCCGGAATAGGCCATCCTCCATCCCTAGTGGAGACCCCCCAAAATGAGATATTTTATATTTTCAAACGTCCAACGTTATTTTTTCGTACTTTTTTTAAGAGTGTAAATTGTCATTCGATGCAGAAATCTTAGGGCTTTCTTTCTGTGATAAAAGATTGAAACATTGAGTTGAAAAATTTTCATAAAAATGGGTCTGAATGCTGTGAAAAAAGCTTTTGAATTTTTTTTTTCGACATAAAAACTGCTCTACACATATTTTTCAATTTTGCCTCAAACTTTTCGTTTCCATATTTAAAAATCTCATTCATTTCGGCACCAGATAACTTAAAAAGTTGTAAAAAAGGGTGAAAGTGTGAAGTTGCGCCAACTCTTGTAAACATAATTTTTTAAAAATTGATATGTTTTGAGTGCTGTTTTTGCCCAATTCTCGTCCATTGTGCATTGCTAAAATAATATGTTATTCGACGCAGGAGAAAAAGCTCTTTTTTCTGTCGAATAAAATTTGCTGAAAAGCTTGAAAGGTTAAGACAAAAATGCGTTTTAAAACAAAACTGTCATTTTCAGGAATAAAATTTTTGACTTCATTTGTCATTTTTTCAAAAAAGTTAATCTCGCTCGAACTTTTTGATCACACTATCAGAAAGCTCTACTAATATCGCATGAGATAGCTGAAAAAATTTTGGAGAAAGGGTGGACAGTGAGAAGTTATGAACAATTTAATAAACATGATCATTTTCAAGTCAAAATGTTTTTAGCGTAAAAAAATTTTCGCCAGTGAAATTGGGAAATCCGACACCGGATTCTTGATCAGCGTGTCTGGTCTGCTTATGAAACCATTTTACTATAATAAACATTAGACAATAAACATTTAAATTCGAATTATGAATTTGATTTTAAATAATTTTTGTCTTGCGAATAATTTAGAAGACAAGAGTGAATTTATTTTTCCAAGAGTAGTTTGAAAAAGTATGAAAAAATAACGTTGGGCGTTTGAAAATATAAAATTTCTCATTTGGGGCGTGGGGGGCGTTCTCAACCACCGGCTTTTTTAAAAAGCATAATCTTCCGTGTAAGACCGACCTTTTTATTGTGACAGTTCTTCTCAAAGTTGCTCAGAATGAGTTGCTCTACAAGATAGGCAAAAAAATTTGAGTTCAAAATTCTGAGGTAACAAAGTTCCTTATAGGGTGCTTCAAAATTATAGAAAACGAGTTTTAAAAACAGTGATTTTCTAACGCCTCCTTTCAGACGCCAGCTCTTGCTGCTAACCACTACCACCAAAGACTAGAGGTAATTAATAATGACAAGCACTATCCAAGTCTTTTTTAATTAAACCAACCTCCAGTAGCTCCATACAGAGCCACATTTCCCAATAGAGTGTTCTCATGTGACTTGTATTTGGCATTTCGTGGTGGTTGAACAACCACTTTTCCACCAGATAGACCCTAAAAAATTTTATTACGTAAAATTTTAGGTTACGCTCAGAAACTTAACCTACTTTGCCTACATAGTCATTAGCCTCTCCTTCAAGTCTAACAGTTATACCCTGAGCCAGAAAAGCGCAGAAGCTTTGTCCAGCTGATCCTTTGAGGTTGATGTTCAGGTGGTGGCCTTTGGGCAACCCTTCTTCACCATACCGAATGGATATCTTATAATTTAGTCAATTATTTTCACGCCTCAAGTCCAAGTCTTACCTCATAACTAAGACGAGCACCAAAAAGCTCGGTCAATATTCTTGATGACTTTGTTGTTGATGGTCTTTGCAGCTGCTGGACCGTCGAAGAAACCATTGATTTCCTCGTTAATAATAGATTTTTCCAGCTCGCCAATGTCGTGGATCTGAAAAAATGCTTATTAATAAAACCAACCTAAGGTATTTTTGAAAAAAAATCCACCTGTTTCATATGACCACCTCGAATATCCACACCTGGAAACAGGTTAGAGGCATTCTAATTTTTTTTATAAAATTTAAAAAAAACAGGAAAACGAGATAGCTCTAACCGTTAGGATGCTGTTGCCGAACTCTAGTAAAGTGGCCTTCTTGTTCATGGGATTGGGATTGGCATAGAGTAAATCGGTTCGCCCAACGGCTACAATACAAGACTATTAAACTTTTTCCACATCAAATGCAAATTTATCAACCTTCAGATAAACTTCTAAGGCCCAATTTCCCGAGGAAATAACGAACTGAAAATAAAAAAAAGTTAGTTGGATTGTGTTTGGTCTATGTTATCACCTTCTTCTGCCACCATGAACATGAAATTGATCACATGCTCCTGAATTTCACAAATTAAAAGAAAAGTGAGCAGGCAGCTTCAAAAGGTTTCATACAGGTTTTCCCTCAAACTTGGCACGAAGGATTGGATCTTGAGTAGCAATACCAACTGGACAGGTGTTCAGGTGGCACTTCCTCATCATGGTGCAGCCAAGAACAATAAGCGGAGCTGTGCTGAAATATCACAAATGAGCTGAGGATTGGTGTTGTGCCTAGGCACGGGCCCTAATTCCGTCGAACCGGGCCTCAAAAGTCAAGTCCTAGGACCGCGCTTGAGCAGACTTCTAAAAAACGCCTGGCTGATTGGAAATGTGTAAGGCCCGGGCCTGAAAAATTAATTCCCGTGTGCAGGGCTGATTCTGCCCAGAAAATGTTTGTAGACCGCTGACCTCATGCCAAATTCATCGGCCCCCAGCAGGGCTGCAATCATCACATCCCTCCCAGTCCTTATTTGACCATCAGCTTGCAACACTATTCTGCTTCGCAGGTTGTTCATGGTTAACACTTGATGGGTTTCTGCCACTCCAAGTTCCCATGGCAAACCAGCTAGAACCCGTATTTTAAAGCTTTTGATCATAAAATAAGATTAATAAAAAATTTGTACCATGCTTTATTCCGGTCCAACTTTAAAAACAGTAATGTTTTTGAGAAGTATGGTAAACTTTATAAATTACCTTGAAGCACCAGTTCCACCGTCATGACCAGAGATAGTGATGTGGTCTAAAAATATAATTTATTACGGGATCTTCTTAGCGATTTTTCTTACAGTCGACTCTAGATTTAGTGTAGACCTTGGGGACCTGCTCCAGGCGTGCACTAAATCGAGTGTTCATTCTAGTCATTTTAATTGATCGCCGGCCGAAATAATTGAATCCAGGTGTACACTAAATCGGTTGTACACTAAAACGAGAGTCGACTGTATTTGAAACAGTCATAATTTTTTTCTAAAGCAAATTCCAGTTTTTTCCTCCTAAAAAGTTAGAATAACTGCGGTGGGGGAGGGGTGTCAAACCCAAAAAGTTGAACAAATCAAACAATCATGTTTTGTGTGTGTATGGCTGATTCTGTTTAACGAAAGGACATTTTAAAAACTCGAATCGTATTTGCCCCATACCTGGATTACCGCCAAGCAATTTTTAGTGGTCAGCGCTCGAAAAAGGATAAAAAAGGTAAGGAGGTTAAGTAGAAAGGATTCAACTGAGAAAAATAGACAATAGAAAAATTGCTCCAGTTTTTTAACTTTTAAGGTCACATACCTGCATTTCCCTTGGCAACTCCAGAAGCGACAATGCCAACACCAGCTTCTGACACCAACTTCACACTGATTCTGGCTCTGGGGTTGGAGCACTTCAGGTCATAGATTAGCTGCAAAAATTTTTTCTTATACTAATCTGGCCCAATCATTATTTTAATATATACCTGAGCCAGATCTTCGATACTAAAAGCCCCAACTATTTTCAACCATTTTCGTTTATTCAAACAAATACCTGTAAATATCGTGGTGGGGCGGTGGAGAAATAAGCCCCACTCCTGGAGTTGACTTTCTTGTGGAGGCGATGTCCTTGGTGACTTTGTGACCTGGCAATTCTCCTCCCTCTCCAGGCTTAGCTCCTTGAGCCATTTTGATCTGGAGTTCGTCTGCATTAGCCAGGTAAGAGCTGTTCACACCGAAACGGGCAGATGCAACCTGTCAATTTAAAATATGAGCACTCATTGGTCAAATATAGTCAACCTGTTTGATGGCTGAGCGGATGTTGTTGTTGGCTGGCTGGTCTTTCTTGTATCGTTCCGGTTTCTCACCACCCTCACCAGTGTTGGACTTGGCACCAATTTTATTCATGGCAATGGCTAGAGCTGTGTGAGCCTCCCAAGAGATGGAGCCAAAACTCATGGCACCTGTCACAAATCGCTTGACTATTTCAGAGGCTGGCTCCACCTCATTCAAATCTATTTGCAGTTTGTCATTGGTCTTGATCTCAAGTTGGCCACGCAGTGTGCACAGACTGAAAAACGCTACTTTTAGACCAGTAAAATATATAAAGAAATGTTTTACCGCTGTGCCACATTGGAAGCACGGAGTATTCCTGGTAGTATTTGGAGTCGTTGAGACGTGCAGCTGCCTGCAAATTGGATAATAGATTTTTTAAAGTGTTTTTTGGAATTTAAAAAATATTACCTGTAGTTTGGCCAGACTGATGGGCTCATTCACATGCTGGAAAATTTGAAAGTTACAGGAAAAAACTCTACCCAGGCTATATTTAGGCTCGTAGCCACACAAAGTAGCCAATAACTGGCTCTACTCTTCCATGTTACTAGCTTTTTGTGAGGGAGCCGGTTAAGGGGATCAGATATTCTAAAATATCACTCTACTTTTTTCTATGAGGAATCACCCAGACCCAATTACCATCTAGATTTTATTAAATGACATTTTTTTATCAAAGTCATTCTGGTTATGCGCATACCTTTTCACCTCCATCTCTCCAGTGGTAAATTCCAGGACTCACTGGAAATAATTTTAAAACTGGACATGCTCAAAAGTTTATTTTATTATACCAAGCACTTTGCTGTCTCCTAAAAATAAGTTCATCAGTTAGAAATATGGTTGTAAGGCAGTAATAACCAACCATAGAGGTATAGGTCACTATCCAAAGCATTGGGATAAGCAATCCGATGTCTGCGCATTGCCTCAGCAGCCAAAATGTCGAAAGTTGCACCTCCAAGGCGGGAAATAGAGTTGGTGAACTGAAAATAGGGAAAACCTTTAAAGTTTATTGAAAATTCAGAGTTGACTTACACAACGATCAACAACTTCTTGAGAAAGTCCAACAATCTCGAAGATTTGGGCACCCTGTCATAACAATTATTAGAAAATCAAAAAATACAAAATTTTCATGGTAAGTGCTCATACTGGGAACGGAGCTGAGTCTATATCGATAGAGTGCATTTTTTTGACGTCCTCTGTGTTTCCCCGACCCAAACCTGTCGGCCCTATTCATAGGCCCTACTCCCTATTCATCTCTAGCGGGCAACTTTTTTGGTATTCCCTGTGGCTTTTCTTTGAAAACGCCTTGTTATCCCTTGCAGTTTTGAATGTAATCATGGTTAAGATGATCATGCTAATCAGATTAATGCCATAATCAGCATGGTCCCCATAATCACAACATTGACGCATCTATAAGGGACAGCAGGGACCAAGGCAAAAATTTTGTCACCGAGCTCGAGAGCTCGAAAATTCTATAAAAGACTTCAGTTTGTAGTAAATTGAAAATAGCCCTATTAACCTTTAAGCCTTAAAGTTTAAGGGCATTATTTTTTAGCTTGGTTCCCACTATTGTTTTTTCTTAAAAAATAATTTGGTCCCCCGTCTATAATAATTATGTTGATAGTATGATTATGGTGATCAGGTTGATTGTGCTTAACACGGTCACTTTAACCATGATCACCTTCAAAATAACAGGGTGACCAAGCCATTTTTTAAGAAGAAAAAAAAACAGGGGATCAAGCTAAAAATAATGCCCCCTAAAGGTCAATAGACCAATTGAAAATTGTTTAAGTTGCTTAATTTGCCGTTATCTTCTATTATTTTTGCTAAAAAAGGACGACCCGAGCCGGCTGGGTGACTTCACCTTAGTGCTGCACTCAATTCCGGTCTCAGTATGCGTTTGACCCATTTACTAAACAACCTTGTAACTGTGAAGTGTGCTGATACCCATTTTGGCCATTACTTTAAATATTCCCCTCTCAATCCCAGCCTTGTAGCCAGCGAACACCTGGAATTCTTCGAATTTTTTAAATTTTCGGAAATCAACATTAGTGATCTTCTCAAGCTCGAATTATAGAAATCTTCTGTTGTGACTTTTAAAATCTGTAGACAATTTTAGTGCATAATATACCAATCTTTTTTGTTAAAACAGGGGCAAACAAGCTTGAGAAGGGTCACTAATTGATCTAAACTTACCACATCATCGCTGAGATTTTTGTCGATCAGACCCATGCATCTCAAACGATAACAGGTCTCGAAGACTATATAGGGACACAGGGCATCTATATAAAATAATAATTTTCATGCGAAGAATACTAGCTTGAGTGGAGCTTTGCGGCGACGTAAAATAGGCAATAGTTATACGTGTATTCTAAGTGATGTGTTCAGTTTTTGAACGACTTTATTAGCTTACAACGACGACCTACCTCGGTACCCGGGAACCAACCGGATAATATCTGACTCGAAAATCATAAACAAACACACGAGCCAAATATTGCATGAAAGACAAGTAAACTGACCAGCTCCATAGCCAAGCAACACACAGAAGTCTATAAATAGTTCATTATGCAGATTGAAATATACCGGGCATATACATTTCCTCGTTTTTTTAACTTTTAATGTTTTTAGAATAGAACTTTTTTGCTGTTCAACTAAGACAAAGGGTAGCTGCTAAGGGAAGGCCGAGTCAAGCTCGGACGGTTTCAAATCGTACAAACCCATAAATAACCTCCCATGATAACCCCCCCTCCCTGAGGGGAGGGAGAGATTATTTATGGGTATCTTTTAAGTTTAGGCTTCGGTAGGCCAGCGCCCGTTAGGCCGGACTAAGGGGGGGGGTTATTTATGAACTCTTTTAGGGGGTTATTTACAGAGAGGGGGGATTATTTATGACCCTTAGTCTTTCAAACATCTGTTCAAAGACAATATAGTTTTTTTAAATCACTTTTTGGCTCTTAACATGAGAAGCCCTGACTGTAACGACGGTTCACCCTGGTGCAGTTTTTCAGGCTGAACACGTCTGTACTTTTAGTTTTTCCAACAACGCTATTCCTGGTTGTGTTTTCAGCGTTTTAAAAATTTGAAGAAATTCACTTTAGGTATATTAGCTAAATTGACCTTAACTTCTGTTTTCAGATTACAGCATGCACTAAATAATAGCTCAAAATGTAGCTGACATTACGGGCTCTCTAATGATATATAATTTGCTGAATAACATGATTCTATTTGATGACAACAATGGAAATAGTAAAATTAGCCACTTTTGAAAAAATCGATTTTTGACAGTTTTTGTGGTGTAACTTTTTTTCTTTGCTAATAGTTTGCCGTTTTTTATTGCAGATTTTGATAGAGCTACTAAAATGGCGCAGACAGTATACCGTATATCTTCTATTAAAAGCCCATGGGCTTTTATTTTTCAACCCTCCTCGGGACATGGGCGTTTATTAGAAGGTGGGCGTTCATTAGAAGGTGGGCTTTTATTTTTCAACAGGTCGACGAAATTTTTGCTTTGAAAATTCCGAGCTCAGAAGATGCCCGAGATGGCTGCAATGACTACGAAGAAGCAAATCTCGAGGAAGAAATAAACGAAGAAACCAGCTTTTGAAGTTTTAATGAGGATGATATTTTAGGGTTGTCGACTCGACGCGTCGAATTCGACTTTTCACGTCGAAAAGTCGAAAATTTTCGACTTTCGACGTCGACTCGACGCGTCGAAATTTTCGACTTTCGACTCGACTCGACGCGTCGAAAATTTCGACTTTCGACTCGACGCGTCGAAAATTTCGACTTTCGACTCGACTCGACGCGTCGAAATTTCGACTTTCGACTCGACGCGTCGAAAATTTCGACTTTCGACTCGACTCGACGCGTCGAAAATTTTCGACGCGTCGACAACCCTAGATATTTATTGTTTAATGACTGAAATTTTATTGAGTTCTACCGAATAAAGATTTTTGGTGGGACATGGGCGTTTATTAGAAGGCGGGCTTTTATTTTTCAACACCCCTCGGGACATGGGCGTTCATTAGAAGGTGGGCGTTCATTAGAAGGTGGGCTTTTATTAGAAGATATACGGTATTCATGTATAAAAAAGTTTAGTTGATGAGAAAATTGACTTAGCAAATATAAAGACATTTCACGAAATCAGCATTTTGACGTCACGGGTCAAGAAAACCGTGAATTCTGACGCCGGATTCGTGTTCAGCGTAGTCGATTTGATTATAAAACTGATCTCTAATCTTGAGCCAACTGTCAAATTTAAATTCCTCTCAAGAAAACAAGTACAGGGTGTCCCAAGAAATTTGATACACTTTGAAGAGTCATAACTTTTTTTCTGGAGTGAATTTTAAAAAACTGTCAACGCAGATCGACTCAGAATCGCATGACATTTTTTTTGGTATATAAAGTCAAAAACACGATTTTTGCTTGGTCGCCCCTGTGGTTTGGGCCTTGCCCATCCAGAGACCATCCACAGTCCGGGACCCGAAACACAGGGGGACCAAGCGAAAATCGTGTTTTTGACTTTATACACCAAAAAAATTGTCATGCGATTCTGAGTCGATCTGCGTTGACAGTTTTTTTTTAAATTCACTCCAGAAAAAAAGTTATGACTTCAAAGTGTATCAAATTTCTTGGGACACCCTGTATTTAAGTTACAAAATTTCGGACAATTTGAATATTTGTTGTCTCGAGCGGGATTCAAAGTTTGACAGTTTGGCTCGAGATTAGAGATTATTTTTATAATCAAATCGACCACGCTGAACACGGTGTCAGAATTCAGGTGTTCTAAACGCGTGTCAGCTACATTTTGAGATATTTTTTAGTGCAGCTACTTTTGAAAATTTAGATGCTGATATATGGCCTTATGAAAGAAGCAACTCCATTCGAAAATCATATTCAAAAAATTAAGAAAAATTGGTTTTTGGCCATTTTCGTTTTTCGTTTCAAAAAGTCTTATCTCGCAATTTACACCATTGAAAATTGTTCTGTGAAATGCATTTTGTGGCTCTTGATTTGCGCTACAAGTTATACCAGGAATATTATTACAACAAATGGTTTGACAAGATGGTTTGATAATAGTAAAATAAGGTTTTGTATAGTATTTTTGAGTATTGGGATATAATTGATTTTTCCAAAACTCGATTTTACATAAACCCAAAAACTACTCGAGAAAACGGCGTTTTACCACTATCAAACCATTTTCAGCATGCCCGAATGAGTCCAGATAATAGGTTCTGAAACCCGAAAAAGTAAAAAGAAATTTTGCTCCGAGTGAATGACCACTTGTTTGGCTGGTTCAGACTAAAAAATTTAAATTGCCGACAAATTTTCACTGAGGGTGAGAGTGCGAATGAGAGTGAAAGTAAGACTGAGAGGCAATTTTTTCAGGTGAACCCAGACAATTAGGTTTCGGGAATCGGTACCCATTTGGGAAACGTGTCTACCCAGGTACTGGATATTTGATTTAGGACATAAAAAAAGAAGAAAAAGAGTTACACAGAAAAGAAATACGCAAGAAGGGACCCTTTAAAATATAATTCAGCCTCAAAATATCCCCCGGACAAATGCCCGGAGAAATACAGAAAAAAAATACACCGCGAAGGGTATATTTTGACTAAAGTTGACATATGGGCATGCCCCGGCATATGCCCATGGGCATATGTGCGGTATCTACTTATACGGCATTTGTCCGGGGGATATTTTAAGGCTGAATTAAATTTTCAGGGGGTCCTTCGAAGTGTATTTTTTTCTGTGTAACCCTTTTTCTTCCTTTTTTTATGTCCGGGCATATGCCCATTGGCCAACCCTAGTTTGCACTTAACCTTGATCCCAAAGCCTTGGGAACCGGTTCACGAATGTAGATATCCACCGTTCTTCTTTATGCATTGCTCATATTATAACAGTAAATGAATATTTGATTAAGTTTCCAAGTGTATTGTTATAAAAATTGTCGATGCCTTAAAGTTACAAAAATTCAATAACTCAATAAACTTAAATTTTTTAAATAAAGTAGTAAGTGAGATTTTTATACACGCCGCTGCCGCCGCTGCTTTTTGGCCCTTTCGCCGCCGCCTCTTTTTCCGCCGCTGCCGCTGTTTTTCTGGCAGCCCGCCGCTCGCCGCCGCCGTTGCCGCTCTTTTTTTGCGTGTCCAAGTATGTGTTAGACACATAATTCCAACTACATAAGACTTAGTAAAAGAAAACTTTTACTGTCATTTCTTAATTAATAACCTAGATAAATGAACTTCATGTGAAATTACCGGCTTCCCTATTTTATTCACTACGTTTTTCAATTGAACGGGATCAATCGGCGGGGATCAATCGTCTTGTTCCCGTTGATATAGCATTCGCGATAGAACTACCAGGGCTACATGATGACATATTGTGCACAGAAGTTAAGAATAAAAATTGGTCCTGCGGTGCTCTCAAAGTGCAGTGATTTTTTTCAGGGGCACCCTGCACAATACAATTAAATCCTACCATGCACTTGTTTGACTTCGCCAGATTCGACAATCAGGGCAACCTAGAAAATAAAAACCATAAATGTAGGTATGGTCTAACACGTGTCTGTTCGGCGACCAGACATTTTCTATTATTAGTAGAATTTGTCGCGCGAAATTTTCCACTATAATAGAAATTTCGGCCAGAATTTGTCGCGCGAAATTTTCCACTATAATAGAAAATGTCGGCCAGAATTTGTCGCGCGACATTTTCTATTATTTTTAAAATTTGTCGTGCGACATTTTCTATTATTTCAGAATTTGTCGTGCGATAGTTTTTAGAATTGGTCAATTATCGGGTTTTTTATTGCGGGAAGTCACTGATTTCAACTCACACAGGTACTGGTACTTATATGGTAATATCCAGGTGCTGGTATCAATGCCTAGATACCCAGATACAGTCGACGCTCCCAATAACATACACCCCAAAAGTTCGTTCCCGCCTAGGGTCCGACACTTTTTTTAGCCCCATTTTTTCAAATTTTTTCCATTTCCGTTTCGACAGTCTGGTCGCAAATATCGCAAGGATTCAGATTTTGCCGATCATTTTTGCAGAAAACAATGATTTTGACATTTAAAAAAACTCCCATTAACATACACCTGTTTTGGATTTCGGTGTATGTTAATGGGAGTTTTTGCTTTTTAAATGTCAAAATCATTGTTTTTCTGCAAAAATGATCGGCAAAATCTGAATCCTTGCGATATTTGCGACCAGACTGTCGAAACAGAAATGGAAAAAATTTGAAAAATTTGGGGGACCAAAGCAAAAAAGTTTTTAAAAAATTTTTGACAAAAAAATTTGGCATTTGTGCATTTTGGGGGGGGGGGGGGTGGTTGGTGTCCTTTTTTGGTTAACTGTAAATATGGTTTAAACGTCTCCCAAGCAATTTTTATACGCCAGAAACGATAAAAAAGTTGTTTTCTAACAATTTCCGCACTAAAAAGTGAAATTCTCAAAAAAAAAAATGGCTACCAAAGATTGACCAACTGCCTTGGTCCCCCAAGCTAAAATATCGTATACTGAGGTATCCTACCACGTTTTGGTCAATGGAGCTGAGCAAAAAGGATCTCTAAATGCATTTTTGTTCAAGAGTCTTGCTCGGAATTATGTCTAAGGTAAGTGAGTGCGCGCATCTCTAACCAACCAAGCTCTCTTCGGGAGCGCAGAGGGCTTGGTTGCTTGGGGTTGAGATGCGCACACCCACATACCTTATACGCAAATCACTCGAAAGGGACTCTGGATGCAAAAAAATGTATGCATACCAGAGTTTCTTTATGCGGTAGGCCCCAGTTAACAAAACCATGTTTAAAACCCCCTGCTATTTAACAAAAAAAATTGCGGAAAAAATCAGCTTGGGGGACCAGAGCAAAAAAGTTTTTTAAAATTTTTTTCGTGAAAATGATCTGAAAGTGCTTATAAACACTTTTTGAGACTTTTGGGAAAAAAAATTTCGAAAAAAATCAACAGGGGGACCAAGGCATCTTTTTTTTTCAGAGATGCGAATGCATATAGAGCCCGAAATCTTGTGGGTTGGTATGCTGGATGAATAGTTATGTCGGGTGGGTGATTATGTCGCTAAAGTGGTTCAGTATGACAGGAAGTGGAGTAGCCAATGGCTGTACCCAGGTGGAGCTACCCACGGTAAATTTTTTGCTTATTTTATCCATCGTATCCTACCCAAATTATATTCTTAAAGAGGCAAATAAAGCCGAGGACAAGTAATTCTTTTGAAAATCGCCCCTGTTTTCACTTGTTTCGTTTTAAATCTGATAATGATGACCTTATCCTACTTTTAAGAAGTAGGCAGAAACTTTCGTCGGTTCAGCTAAAACGCTTATGTAGACGAAATAAATTTGAACTTTCATAGTCATTTTGACCGTTTTTTACAGTTTTTGTCGTTGAAATTCAAATTTATTCCGTCTCTATAAGAATAACTGGTGCCCAGGAATTCAAACATTTGAAACTGCACTCACTAGCGTGGGCATGCGACTTTAAGGTGCTGATTTTACAAAAGTGTTATCCTATGGCCTTTTCAAAAAAATTCAAAAGCTTGGTAGAAAATGTTATGATGTTGTCGCTATGAAAAATATCAGGAATCAGAAAGATGTGAAAAGACCATCGGGGGACCCTTTTGTAAAATCGGTACGTACCGATTTCGTGAAATCGGTACGTCAAGTAAAATCTAGCCAAGTTTGGTCAAGAGTAATTAAATTTATGCCCACCTTTTTTACTGTAGCGGACTGGATTCCCCTTTAACACAATTTTATACCACCAAAAGAGTTATATTTTATTACAGTCGACTCTCGTTTATCTGGCACCCCAGGGGACCGGTTTTAGGGTGTCAGATAAACGAGGTAATAAATCCGATTCAAGGCTAAGGTGTCAGTTAACCGAGTTTTTCAATTTGTTCAAAGAACCAACCAACAGGATTGTATACCGTATTTCCTCTAATAAGCGCCCCCGCTCCAATAAGCGCCCCCCCCCCTATTTTTTGACTAAAATTTTGGAGTTAAGGCCATTTCTGATTGACAATTTCAAAATTTTTAGGGGTTTGAAAAATAAGCGCCCCGGGGCGCTTATTAGAGGAAATACGGTAATTGGCCATGGATTTTGAATGGCCATAGAATTCTTCTCTTTTGGCAATAGATTTCTATTTTTGGGCCATAGGTTTATTTTTTTAGCAGTATTCGCTCAAATTCATGCTTCGATCATTTTTTGAGACGTTATTGTGTCTGAAACATGCTGCAAGAATGTTTTCAAGGTGCAAACGACACTTTTTCGAGAAAAAAATTTGTTCGAATTTTTCGATTATTAGCTGCTCAAGACAAAAAGCATAATTTCTACCAAAAAAAATTCTCGAAAAAGTGTCGTTTGCACATTAGAAACCTTTTTGCAGAATTTTGCAGAATAAAATCTCGAAAATTGGTTGAAACATTATTTAAAAAAGTCTATGACCAAAGAGAAGAATTCTATGGCTATTCAAAATCTATGGCAAAAATGAAATGTTCTATGGCAAAAAACGAGAATTCTATGGCTAAAAAATTTATTATTGTGTTTCCTTTATTAACTCTGCATGGGAGTTATTTTTCAAACCCTAAAAAGTCGGAAAAGTTTGAGGTCGATTTTGAGATTTTCAGGTGCTCAACCAACCGAATCTGAAAAGTGCTGTCAGGTGAACTTATGGTGACTAAGAAAAGAGAAAAAACAAATTCGCGAAATGTTTGCTCTAGGCTGAGATATAAGGTCTTTAGGGTGGGGAGTTATTAGAAGAAATACGGTATCCAAAGAAAAATGCAACGATTTAGGCGCTAATCTGAATTTAATTTTGTAAACTTTTTGGAAAATTCAAGCAAAAATAATGGGTTGTTAGTTAAACGAGAGAATTTTTCTTTGTCAGGACTAGCCTTAGGGTGTCAGATAAACGGGTGTCAGTTGACTGGGGTGTCAGGTAACTGGGGTGTTGATTGAGTTGGTTTGTTGGGTTTGACTGCTGGCCAACCAAATCCCCTACAGAGTGTCAGATAATCGAGAGGTGTCAGTTAACTGGGGTGTCAGATAAACGAGAGTAGACTGTAGTCTAAAATTCTAAAATAAAAGACATTTGGTCAGAAAGTGCCATTTTATCCAGTGCTTACTGGGTTTGAGCACTGAAAATAAAGATTTTGATGTAAAATCTAAAAAATTCGTTACTTCTTTAATCCCCCATATTCGGATTTTTTGAAAAGTGACCCAAAATCACCCCCGAACCAGTGCTGGGAATTTTCCAAATTACTCGTCCATGTCCTATTCCTCGTCTTTGCCTTTTTAAACATGTCGCCCACGTCTTCGTCCTCGTCTTTGCCTTTTTTGAAATCGCGTCCCCGTCCTCGTCTTTTCTCGTCCATAAAAAAAAATTTCGGCTGAGTTAATAAAAAAAAATTCCAGCCCTTCGGTTTAAATTTGTTTTCACATTTTTTATTTGTCTAATTAAAAATAAATGCATTAGTTTATCAGTACGTATATGGTTATTTTAGTGTAATTTTTGGAAACTTTAATGCTTTATATTTTTTGCTTTTAATTAAAAATGGCAAGAAACATTTACAGAAAAAACATTGCATTATGTGTAGAGTACCGACAATTTTTAGTCAAATGACAATGCATCTAATAAACTGATTAAAAATTAAAAAAAAAAATTGAAATTCAAAAAATTCTGAAAAACCGTTCTCAATAAAAATAAAAAGTGAAGCAGTTTTTTGCGAAAGCAAAACGTAGTGAATAATTATTTTTTTTAATGAAAAAATCGATTTAGCAGACCTAAATTCTTTTATAGATGCCACAATATTATAAATACAAACAAATAAAATGTACAAATTTTTCAAAAAAACCCAAGCTTTAAAGAGTAGCAGCTTAATTTCACACTGGCCCTTTCTTAAAACCCACGTCCTCGTCCTTGCCTATCGAATTTACTCGTCCTCGTATTCGTCCACGTCCTAGTCGGAGGAGGACGTGGACGAAAGACGAGGACGAGTTCCCAGCACTGCCCCGAACTCATTTTTTCTGCACAACAAGATACGAGAAGCATTTCTGAACACTTTCTGAATAAGAAAAATTAAATTTTTTCAAAAATTTGCCACCCGCCCGTTGGGGTAGATGGGCTTTTTCGGGTATTTTAAGGTCGTTTTTGGGTGATTTATCACATTTTTCTTGCTGGAGCTGGGCAAAAAGGCTCTCTAAATGCATTTCCGATCAAGAGTCTTGCTCGGAATTATGTCTAAGGTAAATCTGTTCGCGCATCTCTAACCAACCAAGCCCCTGCGCCCCGAAGGGTGCGCAGCTTGGTTGCTTGGGGTTGAGATGCGCACACACATACCTGAGACACAAATCACTCGAAAATGACTCTGGATGCAAAAAAACATATGCATACCAGAGTTTATTTATGCGGTAGGCCCCAGAAAGTAAAAACCTGTTCAAAATCTAGCATTTTTACCTAGATTTGCTTAAAAAGGGTTAAAATTTGGTCAAAAATACCCTAAAAATGACCATCTACACCCTAGGAGTGGGTGACAAATTTTTTGATAAAATTCAACTTTTTTTATTCAGAAAATGTTAAGAAATGCTTCTCGTACCTTGTTGTGCTGAAAAAATGAGTTCGGGGGTTGATTTTGGTCAGTTTTCAAAAATCAGACTATGGGGGGGGGGGGAGAACTAAAGAAGTGCCAAAAAGTCTAAAGGTTTCGTGACCCAAATTAAGGACAAATCTTAAAAAAGAACAGATTCCTATCACTGGTCTAATCTATCATATTTATGTAGTGTGTTCCTAGGTGGTAATGCCCAGCAGTGATACCCAGGTAGTACCCAGGTATTACTACTAATTCCAAAATAGTAAAAAATGTCGCGCGACAAATCTAAAAATAATAGAAAATGTCGGCCGACAAATTCTTTTAATAGTAGAAAATGCCTGGTTGCCGTCTGTTCTATTATTACCTTCATTCTTAAGCGCTGTTTAATCAAGCACTGGTGAACAGCACCCAAGGCAAGCAGCGAGCTCACAGGCACAAAGTCCTTGTTAGATGCTCTGAAAACAAGGAATTCATGTTTTTTCAATGAATGAAGGTGGGAGGATCAAACCACTACATTTTGGTAAGGCTTATTTTGGTTCCCACAAAAGTTCTCACAGTTGGTTCCAAAAAACACAGGTGACTGAGAAATGTGGTTGAGCCAAATTACATGCCCTCGTGTTACCCTAATCCAACTATCAAAATGATTTTTCGCTGTTTTCAGTTCTAATTGGTCACCCGGCATTAACTATCCAATGTTCAAAAACACACTGAAAAACTCCAACCTGTCAGATAGGATGATAACTTGGAAGCCATCCAATGCAGCTCCACAAGCTTCACTGCAATACGGTCAAGGGCTAAATTCATACAGTTAGTTTACTTCAAAGTCAAAATATCGTGAGAATGACCTGGAGCCAGTCCTCTACAGTCATGCCTGGCTGGATATACAATATCAATCACTTTGGAACGCCAGCCTCTGTAGGATGTCCGTTTGAGAACCTAAATTAAAAGGGAGTTTAGCACAATATTCACTACCAGAAAAATAAAAACTTTCACCTCCAAATCAACCAAGGAAAGCACTGGCTGGTCCAGCAGAATTCGACCTTGCAGTTCAAACTCTGGCTCCAGGAAGTTGGATTCAGGACCTGAAACGTTATAATATAACTTAAAGGATACTTGTTTGGATTGTAATCTACCGATGGGACACCGAAGAGACATGACAATTTGCTCTCGGAATGGATCTATTGGAGGGTTGGTCACCTGGAACAAGGATTTGATTTTCGCAACGGAATCTTCGACGCTACTCGAAGCTTAAAACCGAGTAGCGCCGAATCTTCAAATATGTTTACCTGAGCAAACAGTTGCTGGAGTAAGAGAAAAGCAAAGGACTGTAGTCTAAATTAGACATACATTTTTCGTTGATGAATTACATTAAAAATCAAGTAGGTAACTTACCAGAAAGACAAGCCTAAAATTGCTCACCATATGTGGGAAAAAATAAGTGTAAAATTCAGACTAACTAACCAGAGCTGCATCATTACCCATGGATCCTAATGCTTCTTTTCTATAATTAAGGTTAGTCAATTTTCGGCCAATAATAACTCCCTTAAAGTTCGACACTCTGCTGGGTCCGACCATTTTCACCTTAGTTTTTGATAATTGTTTTTAAATACTGCTTCAGAGACTTTTGTAGGCTATAGGAAGTTTCGTAACGAGACAATTTCGTAAGAGCGAGCTTTCGTAAGAAACTTTTTTGTAAGAGCAAATAATCGAATTTTTTTTTGCTAATAAGTTTTTTAGTTCATGATGTCTTCTCATTCATTTATTTCGACCTTTCTGTCACTGTTCGACAATTTGGACAGTTTTTTACTCTAGTTACTATGTGAGCACACAAGTTGGTGAGCATAAGTCATATGACTGAAAATTTTGATAACTGAGTTAATCCCCATATTTTTTATGAGCTAGGAGGCCAGCTAAACTACCCAAGAGCATGAAAACAGACTCTGAGCCAGAAGTTATCTTTCATATAGTATACATAGCTGATCACCATCAGTTGCATGTATGGCAGTGGTAAGTTGATGAGGTGATTTTTTTCAAAGTTAGTTAGATTCTACCCTCTGACTGTTTTCCTTTTTCTTGACTATTTTTGGTCGAAACATCACAGAAGCTATAAGAAAACATCAGGGAAGATCAAAAAGCAAGAAAACGAACTTTACATATCACTAATATTTACTGAAAATCGCGTTACGAAAATGTTTCTTACGAAAATTCGCTCTCACGAAAAAAATTTCTTACGAAAATTCGCTTTTACGAAAATTCGCTCTTACGAAATTGTCTTGTTACGAAACTTCCTACAGCCCTTTTGTACATAAAACTACAGAGATTTCTATTTTTATCGATGGTTTTTCAGCGAAAAATTAAATCCTTGAAATTGGAAATATCAAAATCTAAACTTGGTCATTGTTTCTGCTATTTTTTAAGCTATAAACCTTGTTGTGTCCATTATTAGTGACTCACTGAGCTCAGTTGACAAAGATGTCAAAAAGATGCAAAAAATAGTCGGACCCAGAGCGGGTTCGAACCTGAGTGGGTGTCAAAATACTCACTTTTCAAAAAATCATTGGAACTAAAATCATTGAAAAAGTGTCAGGAGTGTAGGAGTAGTGACAATCTAAATTGCTGAGCTTTGTTCAACTTGCACTTCACCAAAGTCCGCCAATTAACTTACCGTCTATCAGAATCCAGCCGTGTGTCTCTCAGTTTTTTTCGATGATGTTTGTCCACTGGGTTGGCTTCCCATCCCACTATTTTCAGCGATTTGAACACTCTCTTTGATCAATACTCATTTGTGATTGCCCCATGGGAAAGCTGCCAAATAAAAATGATGTCACAATAAAGCAACATTTTGGCAAAAATATCAACAAAAATAATCTTACCACATCATCACGTTTCTAAAATATACCAATATAGAGTGTAAAAGGGCAATTTGATTCCGACTTTACCATTTGGTCCAAGTGGATTCGATTCATTGCCAGTTTCTTGTGTGGTCTGAGAGTGGCTATGCGTGCTTTCAGATCCTCATCTTCCTCTATTTTTGCTCGTAGGTGTCTACTAGAAGCATTTTTCCTGGTCTAAGGTGATCCTAAATAAATTTTGTTTTTCATAATTCTAGTTTGGAAAATATCGTTTTTTTCAAAAAAAAATTATTTATGCCTGACTACTCGAAAAGTATCCACAGTTGTGAGCCATCTTTTGGGAGGTAAAAAACAAAAAAAATCAACCATTTCTAAAAAGAGGATCCCAAAAAGGCCCGCAAACAGTGCCGTTATATCGAGCGTTGACTGTATAAAAACCGTAAATAAACAATAGTAAAAAGAAAATTTCAAGAAGCTCTGAAAAGGCGCAGTTTTATGAAGAGTTGACTGTAACTCTAGTTTTGGTGTTTTTTGTTAAATCTGATTAGTCACTCACGCCCGAAAAAAGCGAGTTATTTAGATTTTTCAAGCAGATCATTTGTAAAATTAAAATTTATTTTAATTTTTTAAATTGGCTTACAAACCATTTATTTTAGCCCTGAACTTTAGGGGCATATTATGTCGTGCTGTGATTGCATTTATCAAACAAAATTTATACATTTTTTTACACTTTCGTTTTAAATTTAATTAAGATTTTTTGCATGTCTTTCGTTTTTATCGGGTTAAAATTTAATGCTAAATTTGATATTAAACAACGTCATATTGCGTGTTTTTTACTATGTTGTTGCTTGGAATTTCATTATTTATAAAAAAATTAGTTTTCTCAGTGCTGTTCAAAATGTAGTCAAAAGGAAGAGCTTTTTTGAGTGGGTTAAGGCACATGTTAGCATGCTTTAAGTTTTGGGATAGGAAAAAACTAGGGTTTTGTGGTTTTTGGTGTGCTTTTTCAATGTTCTGTAAAATAAAATACTTATAGCTGGATTTGTTGAGCTACACAAATACCCGGGTTATTTTATGGGGTTACAATCTACAAATAAACTCTATTTGAGGTATACTCTCAAACAATTATTCCACGACGGATTTTTCCCGAGAGACAGTTCGGCGAAAATAAATAATCTTCTACTAATTTTTGACACCCTTTCAAAAGATATTCATTCAGTAGCCATGAGTACTTTTGGGAAAAAATATCTTAGATTTAACAAAGCATATCTGGATTAAAGTCGAGTGCCGATGTAACGTTACCGAAAAACCAGTCCCAAGCAATAAAAATTTCCCCTCGATATAACGACACTATCCTTTTTTGGTCAAAAAATTCAGATTTAAGCGTAATTTTTGCAAACTAAATTTGAACTTTAATAAAAATTTAAATAATGATCATTTTTTACTCTTTACCTTTTCATTTTAGCTCTGTTTTGGCTCTTTGTTGCCTGTTCTCCACTGATTTATAGAAGGACTCGAAATTTGCGCCTAGTTTTCGGCAATTTTAGGTAACAAGGAGAGAGAACGGGTATTTCAAATTCAAATGCAAAATATTAATAAAAAAATTCCCGTGTTTTTTTAAAGCCCCGCTGTAAGGATTATACGACACTTGCGGTCCGGAAACTTGCGGCCGACATTTGCGGCCGTCACTTGCGGTCCGATACTTAAAGGTCGAGAAAAGCTATTTAAAAATGGTTGAGGGATTGTACTGGAGGAGAAAGCCATGATACAGAGGCTAGGTATTAAGTAATCTATTTGGCTGCTTTGCCATCTTTTTCAACATAGGACTTGCCAATCAAGAGATGAAGAGTACTTCTCGGAATCATTTCTAAGGTACCGTATTTATTCTAATAGACGGGCACCCCCTGCGTTCAAAATCGTGTTTGTGGCATTGCGTTTTTGACCCACTTTTTGAAAACTTTTATCGGGGAAGTTATACTCAATTTGTAGCCAGTGAGATGAGCTACAAATTGAGGTATAACTTACCTGAGAAAAGTTTTCAAAAGTGGGTCAAAAACGCAATGCCAAAAACACGATTTTGAATTTGGGGGTGCCCGTCTATTAGAATAAATACGGTATGTGGGTGTGCGCATCTCTAACTCTCAAGCCCCTGCGCCCCGAAGGGGGCTTGGGGCTTGGAGTTGAGATGCGCACACCCACATACCTTAGACACAAATCACTTGAAAGTGACTCTGGATGCATGAAAAAGCATGCATACCAGAGTTATTTATGCGGTAGGCCACAGTATTCAAAACCATGTTCAACATCTTTGTTGTTTTTGCCCGAAAAGCATTTGTCCTTCTGTTACAAGACTGGGCCAAAGCCCCACCATTCATTAATTCAGCCTAGCACTCAAAAGTGCTTGCTCATGCGAAAAGCCAACGAATCGAAAATTTCATCACCAAGTATCGGGCTGCAAATTTGGGCCGCAAGTGTCGGGCCGCACGTGTCGGCGGCAAATGTCGGGCCGCAAGTGTCCGGCGCAAGTTTCCGGGCCGCAAGTGTCGTGTCACTGCTGTAAGTTACGAGAGACAGCTTTGAAAAAGTCCCTATTTCAGTCATTCACAGCGATTCAATACGAAGTATAGAGTTTTTTTCAAAATTTATGGCATAATTTCACGTGTAAGTCAAATTTACTTGTATATGCTTTACACACAAAGGTTTTAAATAGAATCTACAACTTAAGATAAAATTTTTAAGTAAGAATTTTGCTTGCAGACCCCACATCATCAAGCGAGAATCAGAGTACTTTTATTTCCCACAACTTGGCATAACTGATTTACTAAGTCCACTCAATAATTGTACTCTAGGGAAAACTGATTGACTCATTCACATTTCGCACGATGACGAGAAATTAGTTCTAGTACGAATTTGTGATGATGGGCTGGCATAATAGTTCATATTTTGTTGGCTGTGACTAACTTTACTCGGCAAATTTACCAATTTATCTCTTTGAATTTGTTCTTTTCAGTTGTTAAATTATCACATTATGCCGGCTGCTTCAAAACTTCTGCAGTTTTTTAAAGCAGCCAGCTAGCTATTAAATCTACACTGCTTTTTTTTCAAATATGCAAAAAAATGTAACAAAAAAATGTAACCATTCTGTAGCTTTGATCTCCTCTTTAAAACAATGTATTATATTTTAAATTTGGAAAAAATGAAAAACTTAAAAATCTTCTAAAAATTGGAATAAGTCAAAACAAAAAAATTGTCTTTGCTATACATATTTAAAGTGCTTGTGTTTTTGTAAGTGTGTGATATTTAGCTTGTTCTTCTCCACCATTGTTCGTTAGGATGTGCCGGAAGGCCTCTTAAGCTTGTTTAAGTAAGATTTTAACACCGAAAAACAACAAACGTCATATTCAACTATTGTTGCTGGTGCTAGTGGCATTAGTGCTAAAATGAAAAGATTTCCACACTAAACCATGGCTTATTTATTATTATTAGAGTATCTTAGATACAGTATATATACGAACCTTTCCATTAAAATTATTGAATACTTATTTATAAACCGTGTAACATCAGCAATAGCCATAAAATGATGTTTTGAGCAGCTAATTTTTTTGCAAAGTTAGACCTCTGAACTTATTTCTGATTTTTGTTTAATACCCAGTACTTTTTTTTTTCGGATTTAAACATAAGATTGACCGGCGAAGGTACTTCTTAAACTAAACCCCCCCCCCTCTTAATTAGATTTTTTGAAAAGTGACCCAAAATCATAATTAACTAGCCAGCCGTTTGCAACCATCGTGAAATCCCCCAAAGAGATAAGTCGAGTCTCGATGAACCGTCACCCTCAAACCCTCAAGTTCGAGTCCGTCTAGGGTCCAACACCTTTTGTTACGTATTTTGCCGAGCATGGCTCGTCGATCTAGTCTAAAATATCACAAGGATTCGAATTTTTACCGAGAGTGTCTAAAAAAGTAAAAACTTGTGCCAGTAAGACCACTAATTTTAAAAATTGACAGTGTTATATCGAGAGTCGTGAGTCTTAGTGGTAGAAGTTTCAAAATTTTCAAGCACTGCCGGTAAAATCGAAATCGTTGTTGTATTTAGGACTAGATCGACGAATCACATCTGGCAAAATACTTCATAATCTGGATAAAAGGCGGGAATAAACTTGAGCGGGTGGTCTTGTAGCGATAGACGACTGTAGCCCTGATTATTTTGTGCGAAACAGATAAATTTATCTGACAGATAAATTTATCGGTTCAGATAAATTTATGTGCGTTTGGTGGCCTGATTATGCCAAATTATCTTTACTCTGTCCGATAAAATCAAAAACTGTGTGCCTATATCACTGCAGAAAAAGTCTTTATAGCTCAAAATCCTGAAGCTAAAGTTTTCCCTATACAAACTACAGTAAACTTTTTAACTATACATTTTTGGGATGTAGTGAGGGTGGTGTTCATGCTCTTCCTCCTATTGCATTTTTCGGAAGTCACAACAAGGGGCTTCCAAAAGTTGTGCTTAAAAGGGCACCACCCTCAAAACACACATCATAGCTGGCCATCTGGGTTTCTGCTGGACCAAGCTTTTATCGGCCAGCAAGTTTAGCATTTCCTAATTTGCTGCTATCCAGAGCATCTTCTCGATCTATAAGAAGCATTTGCCCCTTTAAACTTCACCCAATTACCAATAACACCAGCTTAGGAGGCAGGAGGCGGACTCCAGAATATTCAATTAGCTAGAATTATTTATGCTAGGCTGGCCCCAAATCTGAGCCACAAGTTGCGCCCTTTTCGGCAGTAGCAGTATTACTGAACCAGTGCATTGGAGCAAAGAGTCAGGTGAGCTAAGTGGGCCATTCAAACAACCACCGTCTTAACTACATCACTTTTGGCAAAAAAGAAATAACAAGTTGCCCTTGGATCTATTGCTACTTTGACCTTGGTGAAAATCTATTATTTGCTTGAACATGTTAAGTGTAGGCAGCTGGGTGTTCCAGGCCTTTTTGGCCTCTACTATTCACTGTATTTGGTGTTTTTCAAAGTAGGTTTGGATTTTTGTATATATAATAGAATTAAAAATCAAGTATGGATTTTGCTAATATACCCGAGTTTTTGTTGAAAAAAAAGTTCGTATTATGAAATCCATAATTTTTGTTAACTTTTTTCCTTTAACTGCCTTTTACAGTTGATAACAGTGGGAATTCGAAAGTATCAGTACTCTTTTGTCTAATGCTATACTCTTTTGGGTCAATTGAAAATTTTAAAAATTTTTTATATCGACTCAAAAGCTTTTAGTTATAGACAAAAAGTAGTTTCCGTCGCCAACTAAAACTTGAGTAATTCTCATAGTTCTCAACAACGATGGCCTTTCAAATAGATGGCCTTTCAAATTTCTCCCACTAGTAGAATTTTAAAAATGTAAATGTCACAAAAAAGTCTCTCAAGTTCGATCCTGGGATAACAAGCTAGTTTTATAAGCTAGTTTCATATATGCTCCCAAGGATAACAAGCTAGTTTTATTAGATGTTTTTCAATTTCGGACATTATTCACTATGGATTCGAAAAAAAATCCGAGGCATTTTCACAATGAAAGTGAAATCCACTATTCACTATGAAATTGTAGACTTCGACTGTGACTTCAGCTGCAATTTTTTTATGTGAACTGACTGTTACTGTAGAAGTTGATTATTCACAATTATTTAAAGTTACAGTCGCAGACCCCTCCCCACTATAAAGTATAAAACTTGTGCTGTGAATTTTCCCAAAAAACACAAAATCACGTAAATTAATTATGGCTCAAATTGAATTGAGCCCTCAAAAATCCAATTTCACCAACAAAATACTTAATTCCAGCAGAGTTTTTTTTACATTTTTGTTGATTGTTTTAAAAATTTTGAAGTAGCATGTAGTTCTGGATCTTGGCTTCCTAAAAAGCTATCAAACTTCACTGAATAGTTTCAGGAATATAGAAAGTTATAGGTTTAAAAAACGTCAAAAAATGTTATAAAATTTTTCTCTCTACATTCCTAAAGTCATTCAGTGAAGTTTGATAGCTTCTTAGAAAGTCAAGATCCAAGGCTACATGCGATGACAAAAAATTTCAAATAATTTTACAAACTAAAAAAATGCTGATAAAATGTTCGCTGGCGGAATTCAGACTTTTGAGGGCGCACTTAAATTACAGCTATTAACTTTTTCCGATAGCAATTTTGCTAGCGGTGTGTTTTGCCTATCTTGGTCGCGTGATTTTCTAAACAGATAACTTAAGAATATAGCCGAGATTCGCAACTATATTTAGCTGTGTCAGCCATTTTAAAGCTTGCGTGATTAATGTCGTCAAAACACACACTGCTCATATGATTACCACAGCAAAAAAAACTTTCCACGAAAACATTTCATTTTTTAGTATATTGCTCCAGAAGCCGTATTGATCCACGAAAAAAGTCCTTCCCCACCCAAGTCAGTCAACCCCCCTCACCCCAGCTCCCAGAATTTGTGCAGTCGCCCTTCTCCTACCGCTGCTGTCCGTCCGACCCCAACAGGCACCCAAGACTACTACCTCCAACAGCAGCGCACCAGCCAGCCAACAACAATGAGCTCAATCTTCTGTTGCAGTACTTGGAGAAAAGAAGCGCTTCACAACTGCTGCTGATCCCACCCTTGAGGAGACCCGAGACATTCGCTCTCCCTTGGTACTATGCGCTTTGGCAAAAGAGGCAGTGAGCTCGGCAAAAGAAACCCACTAGGCACCATGCGATTCGGCAAAAGATCCACCCATTAGGTACTATGAGGTTTGGCAAGAGAGGCCAAGTTAATGATGATGATAATAACCAGTGATATGTTGCGAAATAAGTTTTTAGAAAGAGGAAATAAAATTGTGATTTTAAGCCTGCTACTTCAAAGGTCAAAATAAATTTTACAGAAAAATGAGCCTAAGTAGCAAATTAAACTTTTTTAATCATTTATTTTTTCGTTAGTTTTAAGCTGAGAATTTCGCATTATTTTGAAGCTTTAAATGTTCAGAAACGATAGTTTTTGGAAAGCAGCGGCATACACAAGTAAAAACATGAATGGTAAAAAAATTGCTGGTCCCCACCCTTATCAACTCTGTCTAAAATAAGTAATTAGAAAATTTTGACAAAGCTACCTTGTAGAGCACAGTCGATAAACTTAATGGAAAACCGATATTCTGAAAAAATCCAATGAGAAGAGACTTGGGAAATTTCAAAATAGGACAAACATTGCCTTGGACCCCCGTTTGGATTTTCGATAAAATATTTGGCTCTACATAGCTCTCTATATTGGCTCAATATTTGGCCCGAAAAAAACTGCCTTGGTACCCCTTTTTTTTGCTTTGACTTGGACAGGGTAGGAAAGCGTACGTTAGGACGTACTTTATTTCTTTATTTACGCCGAATTGACGCGACCATACAAACAATAATTGTGAAGACAATAGACAGTTTAACTTTCTTTAAAGGCCCTGACCTCTTCCTACTCGGTGGTCCCCGCCAATTCAAAATTTCCCCTTGATCATTGGACTTCTGTACGGATTTTTCCGCTAGGTTTCTAACAAAACTAAGCCTAAAATTTTGATTTCAGGCCTAGTTTTGTTAAAAACGTGGCGAAAAAATCCGTACAGAAGTCCAATGATCGAGGGAAAATTTTTGAATTGGCGGGGGACCACCGAGTAGGAAGAGGTCAGGCCCTTTAAGCAGCGAGGATGAAGAAAATTATAATTTGAGAAATTTAGACAGATCGGTATTTTTAAAGTAGTGTTTTAAATGAGCTCAGCTTGGGGATATGGAATAGATCAGAGGGTAGCTTGTTATAATTCCTTGCCATCCTTTGAAAAAAATGAGTTATATCTCACAATATTTTTAGTAGGGGAGACTTTCATTTTATTGGGCTTTCTGAGCTGGAATTTGAGTTACCATTGAAAATTTTCGAGATTTTAATATGTCCATTTAAAATTTTAGAGTAAAATAAAATCCGTTTTTAATCGTCTTATTTGAGAGTTTCTAAGTTGAGCTTAAGTAAACGCTCTTTACAGCTCGGTGTATTTTCATAACTCACCTTAAAACACCTCGCATATGCCATTTTTGCGAAGAAGCGTTGGACTTTTTCGCTGCTTTTATATCTTCAATTAGGTATGGGCAGGGCTACGAATGAAAAATTTCAAAAAAGGACATTTGGGTAAAAAAAGAACATTTTGAATAGTTTTGAAGTAAAGGGGTCATTTTATATCAGTGCTTATTGCCATTTTGAAGCGAAAAAAAAAGATTTTGACTAAATTTCAAAAAATAAAAAAGATTTGGGGTGCCAAAAAAGGACAAATCTTTTTAAAAAAGGACGATTCGGAGCCCTGGGTATGGGTTAAAACCGGAGAGGAAAAAATCTAGCACTGATCTAACATAGATCTTATACATTTTGACTAAAAACTTTGTAGTTTGTTGATCGAATGCTTTAAAAAGTAGGAATACTCGAGACCTGGCTTTTTTACAATAAATGTTACCTGGTTGTTCCATTTTAGGGTTGGGTTCAGGTGGACCCCTAGGTCGTAAATGTTGTAATAACAGGTTCTACCATTTTTTGCCTATAAAATAAGTCGTTTTTTTATTTGTGGCACCCAGATAAAAAATTTTGAATTTAGTATTTTGAATACCTAGTCATTGCGGGTGCACCAGCTGTTAAAATTATTTATGAACTGTTGAAGTGTGTTTGTTGATACGGTTCATTATTATGATTATGTATGCTTTAAGATCGTCAGCAAAAGTTTTTTGAAGAAACATTACTATTTTTTGCAGGTTCTTGATGTCACTGATGAAAAAATTGAATAGTAAGGGCCCGAGAACAGAACCTTGGGGAACCCCGCTGAGCACTTCAAATAGACTCTGAGAAGCGAATTGCCAACTTTTACTGAAAATGTGCGCTGAGTGAGAAAGTTGGTAATCCACTTGTGCAATGCTCCTCGTATTCCAGCCGCATGTAGTTTATCAAGCAAAAGTGTGTGGGGGACCGAGTCGAAAGCCTTAGCAAAATCGAAATAGATTACATCAACACATTTTTATTACTTGAACATTTTTCTAATCTGCAAAAAAGGTAAAAAAACATGTTTGAGTCTATCTTAACAAACGCTGGCCAATCCTGCGCCTAACCCTAAGCCAAAAAAGACTATTAAATTAAAACATACCAGTATGGCATCACTAGTATGGTGCTAAAACATGTTTCTTTGAAGTAAAAACATTATATTTTTGTAAACAAGTTAGAAAAATACGAAAAAAATCAGCAGGGGGACCAAGGCAGTTTTTTGAGAGCCACCCAACACATATAGAGCCAAATATTTTAAACAGTCAAGCTTCTATATGGTGACACTTTAAAAAAATTGATGCCCTAGACAAGTCTGACACTTCTTTTGAACATATGGCTTACAAAAGTGTCGAAACCAGCTGGGGATCAAGTTTTCAGGCTATCAGTGTATCGAGATTGACTACTTAAACAAAAATGTTTCGAAATCCACTGTGGGACCAAGGAGTTTTTGGCTTGACGTTTCTCAAGTTTCCAAATTGGATTTTTCTGTATGTTCGACAAAATATTTAATTCTATACTTTTACAAAAATTTTTGAATAGATTTGTACAGCTCAGTGTTTCCGAAATCAAGATAAACTTGAGTTTAGTAAACTCAAGGTCGTTTTTCTCGATTTTTTGTAGGAAAAATGGGTCTGAATTTATTTTCCATATCCCTTAAAGTCAAGTTTTTTGCGCTAAAACAAACGTACTTTTCAGAATTTTGGTATCTTTTTCAGATAAGATATAGTCATTTTTAGGCCGAAAATCCCTGAGTTTAACTTGACTTTAGCAAGGTCAAAGTCAAGGTAAACTCAAAGGGATTTTCGCCTAAAAATGACTATATCTTATCTTGAAAAAAAGATACCAAAATTCTGAAAAGTACGTTTGTTTAGCGCAAAAACTTGACTTTAAGGATATGGAAAATAAATTCAGACCCATTTTTCCTACAAAAATCCAGAAAAACGACCTTGAGTTTACTAAACTCAAGGTTACTTTGATTTACCTTGACCTTGAGTTTCGGAAACACTGGTACAGCTCATATGCTCCCTTGTCAGTTGGGAACCGACTTGCACGATTTTTCCGACTATATGTTTCGCTTACTAAACTCTTCCTCAATTCGTTTTTTTTCTAGAATTCTTTGTGTGTGTGTTGTCTATTTTTTGCTTTGTCCATTTACTGTTGGTGTATGAGCTTTTTGCATCTTGCAAATAAAAAAGATTGTTAATCAGTAAAGAAAGACAGAAATTTTGACGAAATGTGTGATATCAACTTGTTTGCTAAACTTAAAAAGCCAGAAATTTCAAAGGTGGTAGGCACACCCACTATAGCCTGTCCACTGACTTCTTACTTTCTTAAAAGTCCTCAAGTTCTCGGTATGGCTCTTACTCCCAGAGTTCAATTGCAGTAAAAATATTTAAAAAGCTTTTAATTTGCTTGATTGCACCTTTGGAATAAGGAGGGGGTTGGGTAGTGAATTGCGTAAGAGCCACTTCTGAAGGCGATTGTTTTGAACTTAGCAAGAAAAACAACAAAAAATATGGATTGAAAAGTGAGGTCATGAAAAATGAAAGCGTTTTAAAAGAAGTATGGAACCTGAACTAAAATTCTAAAATGCCCCAAATTTTTAG